>ML782463.1:549464-567105 GCA_009831015.1 Picea engelmannii | reverse complement strand
CATCCCATGCTTGAGCACCCCATGCATAATCAAAATCCATCTTAACCATATGTATCTAGTGCCTCGTCTACCATACAAGAGGTTCAAGAGAATTGCTAAGGCTTGAAGTTCCATTTGAAATTTTTTTATTAAGTGTACCTTACTTGTGGTAGTTTGGAATGGCTTAACTAAAAACCACCATGCCTTCACAATGTTATAAACATCATGCATTTTTCTAAAATTTTGCAACCACCAAAGGCTTATTGAGATTGTGGGAGTGAGAATTTATACATTCTTTGAAGAGTATCAACGCCATATTACTCGATTATGTCATCGCTCTATGATTTCAATGTTCAACTTGTTACATTTGCATTCTCAATCAAGGTATTTAGCATGTTTATGCATGGAAACAATTCCTCTTTGGATCCCACCTTGTGGAATCACGAGACCTTAACATTGAAATCCTTGGGTTCTTGTCCTTGTCTTATTTTTCTGCTCACAATGATTTGTGGAAGGTTCAACATCATTGTACATATCATAGAGGAATGAATAAGTAGGCTTTGAGGCAATGTTGAGTAGCAACACCATGTCCATGACACAATCAAAAGACACAATCAAAAGAAGGGTAATGCTCTTTGTCATGTGAGACACAATGAAAAGAAGGGTAATGCTCTGAAAAAATATTATAAAATGATTAACATGGTCATGTGATGTACATCTAAATATCTTATAAAACTATTACATGACATCATGAATTTCTTTTAGTCTTCTTTTGTTCTTTCTAGGTCTTAAGTAATTCATCCATCTCCATGTCTTTGTTTACTGGGTGCTCTTCAGTAGCTGATGTTGTTTCAGTCCTTTCACGTCGTGTACGTCTGGTCTCATACCCATAGCATGGATGCTACTGTGAGGGACCATCACCTACAAAAATAAAAAATATTAAATTTATATGGCCAGTTTTTAAATATCATTGAAGTAGTTCATTAATATTAAAAAAAAACTCTGCAATGTAATTATTTACCTGGTCCTCTAGTCGGCACCGTTGGAATGGTTGCCGGCCTGTTCACCTGATCTTCAGGTCGAGGAGGATCAACTATGACATTCTCTGCCATTGAAACATCAAAATTTATAAGTACAAAATTATTAAGTTTATGATTAATATATAGACATTTTACCGTCGTGGGCCTTAGTCACAGGAACATCTTGGGACTGCACCTCACTGGGATGGGGCTACTAGGGAGAACCATGATCTTCTGGTTGCGTTGCACTATCAATTCTTTTTTGTCCAGTACTAATGGTTTCGTTGATAGTGTTGCTCCCCTGATTAAAACAAAGTAAGACATTAAATTATGGACGATATCAAACATTTACATATTTTATAAGTAATGAAAGGTTAATGTGGAATGATTTTTATTTACCTTATCCCGCAAATTGGATCTTGGGGTCTACCCCATGCTTTTCCTACGATCAACCATGGTTTTATAACCGTACTTGTAACCAAGTTGGAGGTCTTCCTCTGTGGTTTCAGTTCCGAAGTCGTCGCCCTGCATTGCATAAGGGTATGGTTTTTTAATGTTTTTGGCTGCAATTACCTTAAAGTTGTAAGGTGATACAAATAATATTCTTAAGATGTTTGGGTACTTATGATTCGTGACTGTGACCTCGAGTAGTCGCATTATCCTAGCTTGTGTTGGACATGTTTGGCAATCCTTTCTTTGGTTTCCTTCGAAGTGTCAGGCAACCTATCATCAAAATTTTCAAGTATATTATATATAACCACACTTTTATTTAGATCTAAAGAAAATAAAGATGGTATTGAATTCAAAAAATTGTAATTTACCTTGGTGTACCAGTTATTTGTTCTCCTGATTTTTTCAAAATATTCTCTTTTGCATCATCAATGATCACCTTCCACTCCCTCTCTAGAATTGAGGGAGGATGCTCATACCTAGGATTTCCTGCCAAGCTTCGTCTATAAACATCCTGCGTATATTTTAAGCATTCACCCGTTGCAGATGTGACCGCTTTTTTATTGAACGAATCTACTCCAAAGAGGCATTCAAGATAATCCATAAGTTCCTTTTTGAGGTTGGAATTCTAGAAATTCCACCTCATGCGTAAGGTTTCCCCAAAAATTGACAAGGTCTTTCTCTCTAGGTGCCTATAAAAAAGCTCGTTTCCTACACACACAAAAGATATGATCATTAATTTAAAATTAATAATCTAGATGATTTATGTATGAGGACAACATTAAATGATTAAAATATGAATTAAAACTACCCGGGAGTCTTGATTGTTTTAATGGAATTCCATTATCGTCAACCAAAAATGTGCACGGAAGGGTCCCCGTGCTTGTCACATGTCTAGCTCCAGGAAATGCAACCATCTCAACCACATCACTATGATCCTCATCTCTTCCACCATCTCTAAAATCTGATGGAGGTGTGGATGTCTGGCGGTGCATGTCATGGCTCCTATCTAAATTAGGTGCGGAAGATAGAGAAGTAAATAGTTCTCTAGCATTTGTATGACCGCCCGCATCAAGACTCTGTAGCGCCACTACTACCAACACCAGGCTGAACAAACTCCAAAAATTCCTTTATAAAAAAGGAAATGTTTTTTTGTGAGATAATGTAAAAGTTAAAGAACAAAGTATCATAATTGAACATATGAGTACATTAAAAAAAAAACACTTTAAATTATGGTTATTACCTTATATGTGTTAAGTTGTGACATAAGGAGCTTGATCCTTGCTTTGACGTCGGGAGTTTGTTTTGGATGATCTAATAAGCTAGCAAGTTTTTTGTTAGCTTTAATGATCTTTTTTTTTATTAAGACCATTGGATCAGCGCATGAATAAACCCCTCCTCATCGGCAGAATCATGATCAACATGGCCCGCGGACTACATATAATTTCAACAAAAACAATGTTATTTCAATAAAATTATATAAGCAAATAATAAAAACAACATAAAATGAAAGTGGAAATTGATAATCATTTACATGTTCTACGGCTGGCCCTTTTCCACGATCATCCTGCCACATTATAATATAATTAGAACCCCCAAATATTTAAAAAATTGTTAATGGTAACAAAAAAACAATGTTAAAGATAATATTTACAACAATGTTAAAGATAATAAAAAAATATAATGCAATAAGTAGAGGTTTCTTAAAGAGGTGTTGCATAAGAACCTGCACACTATTAGTCAATGTTTCTATTCGATTCAAATGGTAATCCACTTATAACTCTTCCCCGGAAGCTATCTTTTTTTATTGCGCACAGGACTACCCGATTCTCCTCACGTCCCTCATATATGAAATTCGGTTGTTTGGTTGTTGTCTTGGGTCGTGTGTTGTTTATAAACCCTGCGATATTACCGGAAGCTTTAGGCCTTCCATCAATATAGATAGTCGCTCTCTTATTTTTATCCTTGTTTATTAGTTGTATATAATTTGTGGCGAGTGCATATCTCTGCATACTTCGCATGTACCGGACCAGCCGCATCCAATCATTATAATTGTAACATGGTCCGACATAGTCCATCAATTCAGTTACTGTATTGTATTTTACAATTATTCCATCCATGGAAAATATCCCCAAGCCATGCATGGAGTATGGTGCAATGTGATATGTCCTATTGTTGACAACGAAGTCAACATCTATAGGAGGTAGTTCCTTAGGTACCCATTGTTTCACCAGATGCTTATACATGATTGGAACATCTATGTCTCATCCTCTCATCATCATAAGAGCATGATCCTCCTTCGGCAAGAAAAAATTGCATGCATCTACAAAATTTTATTCTGACTTTTTCACCTCTGGTCCTTGTTTGCTTATCATATCTACTAGATGCAGTCACATTTCTGGCCTCCCTAAGCTTTCCTCACTCGACGAAGAAATATCTGACAGGTACCTATTTGGTTGTACCTTCAGTTTCATGTGCACGTGTTGTTAGTTAGCAGTCCATCATCATATTCAAAGTTCTAAATAAAAAAAATATATCTTTAGTTTTGGATGCACAATTAGACTAGGGTGAAATTACCAATATTAGTGGTCAACCACCTAATTTGATGTGATATCCCTCTTGATTTTGGACATATTAATGTGATAACACTAAGGACATGATAAATTTATCATATGGATCTAAGAAAAAAATAGTAGTAAGGTTGTTTTTTGTTGGATTTTTGCAAATTATAATTATTATAAGAAATGTCCATTGAAGATGAGGGTCAATGCTATGGACTAAGAAATCCAACCATCAGTTGGTGTGTTGCAAATATTGGGTGCTTTAGTTGGCAATATGTCTAAGGCAAGCCAAGAGTAGAACTATACAAATATTAGTTTTGTTCAAGACAAGAGTAGAACTATACAAATATTAGTTGTGTTCAAGCCAAGAGTAGAACTATACAAATATTAGTTTTGTTCAATCCAAGTTGAAGAATAAGTTAGTTATGGTGATGGTTAACAATAGTGCAACCCACATTTTTATGTAGGAAGTAGTGGTTGTTAAACTCAATGTGCAGTTGAAATTGGTGCAGTCTTTTTTCAAGGCAGTAAACTCTAAAACATGTAGGGTGGTTGACTTGGCTAAAGGAGTCAACTTATAGCTTGGACACTAGAGTGGAACTACTAGTTTCAAAGTGGTACCCATGGATGAATTTGAAGTTTTTTTGTGCAATAGTTTATGAGGATGTGATAGGTGGCACCAATCCCTCACCTTAACAATTTGTTAAGCTTTGATGACACAAAACTTCACGTAATTCCTATGTTGAGGGGGAAATAGAGTGAAATCACTAGGAGACTACCATGACTATGATTACAACAACTAATCATGTAGTAGTGCAACCTTACAAAGAGGAAGTTGGAGGTTTTAAGACATCAAAGAAGATCTTAACTGTAGGTTTTTGGTAACCTTTGGTGGATGAAGGCCCACAAAAAAGAAAATTTACTAGGTTTGAATCCATAGTAAATAACACTATGTCTACAATACCCAAAGTAGTGGATGTTTATTTAGAGAATCAAGATGTTTGAAACTTTCATTGGATGGTTCATTTGACTTAAGCAGTTCGGGAAAAAATGATGTAGACTTTAAGGAAGGAATGGATTCCAATGTTAGTGTTTCCAGTGGCATTGGTGGCCACTTTGCATCCTTTTATCACTAAAAAAAATCATAGGATGACTCACTACTAGCTTGGAAGGTAGTGGAGCCAAAGCACCCGACAAGGAAGTAAGTGCCTATTTTGGTGTAAGTTGGTGGGAATTAGCATATTTTCAATGTGAGATCAGGCACTCGATTCTATTAAAGAGAGAATCACATACATAGAAGTGCATTAGAAAATACGAGTAGGAGTGTTTGATTCTCAACACATGATGATGTACTTTCATGGTTTTCAATGTAGAATTGGACTAGCTACCTAGCTTGTTTGAAGGCATGAAGACAAAGGTGTACTAAGGCATGGGAAATTGGATTTGAAGGTAAGTACAAGTGTGTGTGGCAATGTGAAGAAATTGAAGTGAGTTTAGTTGAAAATGGATGGTGAGTCTGTGTAGTATAGTAGTTAGTTGACAGAGACATGTAGAATTTAAGAGGATGTTGTTGGGGCAACATTGAACATAAGTGAGGGAGGATGTCCAAGTTTTCAAGAAGGACATATAGAAACACTTAATGACTACATGGATTTCCCCCCTGCTTTTGAAGGTGGGAATGGGGTCTACTATGTTGCTAATTCCAAAAAGGTGGTGGTCGGGGCACACAACTCCTCCCTACAGGTAATTTCCTTATGCTTGTATAATCAATTGAGTTAAACAGGCTAATAAGGGCTTGGAAGTTTCAAATAGTTGTGTTAGTTGAATGCCATCTAGTTCTTAGTCAACTTAGTAATGTAGATTGGGGTTGTAAATATTATTTGAAAGGGAGCCTCTTTTACTATATCCTATCATAAGGAAGTATCTAGTGGAATGCTTGTAATGTGGAAAGACATTGGAAATGTCAACCAAATAAGGTTTATGGCAGACAATTCAAGACATTAAGCTATTACCCATGTCCCAACAAATGGATAGTAACTTTGTATTGTCAGAATCCATGCACCTTTTAATCCTAGGGACAAAGAAAGAGATGCATTCTAGGGTACAAATTAATATTGGAGAAGCTTTGGCTTGAGGAAATTTTAACAATACCTCCTATTCACATGTTGCAAAAGGGCTTTTGAAGAATATTGAAAGAGGAATCTCCACCTACAATTTCAACTTCATATGTGCATTGGAGAGTAAGCTACGCCAATTGTTATTTGAACCTATATTTCGAGTATTTGTTCCTTAAGACTTAATGGCAACACCACATTTTTGTGACGATAAAAATTGGATTAATCTTAGTGAATGTTTTCATATTATAAGGGGAAAGTGGGAAGATGTATTTACAATACAACTATATTTGGGTGGTGAAGCTTTTATGTGGTGTATTTACAATACAAGTACTACATTCCTTGGCTAAGGTTTGGAGTAGGACATTAACATTCCTTGGCTAAGGTTTGGAGTAGGACATTAACATTCCTTGGCTAAGGTTTGGAAAGTTTTGGTTATAAGGGGCCAATTGTTGTTGCTACACATTTACTTTGCTTGTTTATAATATATCAAGGATAGAAGTTCAAGATAAAGTTTGAGGAACCATCAATATAGATGTACCAAGACTCATGTATCTAAGGGATAATGGCATGGTTGATGGGGAGACCCAAGGTTCAATTGGGCCATGGATAGTGAGTGGAGCAACCACTTGAAATAAAGAAGGAAAGATATATGTTCCATCAAAAGGGGGATATGTTGAAGAGGTTGGGAGAGGTTCAGATCAAGGGAAACAACTATTGATTTAAGAGGAGGGGCTTCCCTCTTGCTTGGAAGAGAGGTGAGTTTCAAGAAAAGAGGGAGGTTTAGTGAGTTGAATGTGAGAACCTCACAATATATCAAGGCCTTGCGAGAACTCTAGCTCAACACCTTGGAGGCAAACCAAATGGTTGTATATTACCACCTTCACCTCCCATACTTGGATGAGTACATGGTCATATACCATGGATGCAAGAGGGTGGAATTTTGAACATGTTCATGATTGGATTCTAGTTTCCCTAAACGTTAGTTTTGAGGCTGCATGTATTCTTCTCCAAGAGGTTGGGAGAATGTTGGGAGAAATAAGAGGAACCTCACTTATTTTAGAAAAAAGGGACACAATACTCCCTATAGTAGGGGAAGGATAGTATAAGAAGTAGAATTTACCAAATAGAGGGGGGATAAAAGTAGTCTTTGACCACTTCCAGAATGGGATCATCCTTTTTAAGTAAGACAAGGACTAAAATATCTTCAAGGGAATTTTATATATTTCCATCAAGGGCATGGACAATTCTGCATGGAGTCATTTCATTTGGTAAACCATTCCATTTGGTTTTCATTGCACTAAGTGTAAAGAACAATGTTGGAGAATTATAAGACGTAAGTTAGGTATGAGCTATTTGTTACCTCTTTATTCCATTTTATTTTAATGGTATCCATATTTTGTATTGATCAAATAAGGAATTAACCTAGAACTAATTCCATTAAACACAAACTCAATCCTAAGGCCAACTAAAGATAAAAAACAACACACGTTAATTAATCTAGGAGTCAAGCATGCAAACAAACCTTCTCACAAAGAATCTCTAGTTGGTGATGGAATCAAACATCACATAAAATGACACCAACTGTGGATTATCCGGCAATTAACCTCGAAACATCACATAATCGATGTGCAAAGGGGTTGAGTTTCAATGGGTGGGAAAGTTATGTTGACAACTTGCTTAACGAACTAACACCCTGGTGCAAGTTACCTCGCCGAGCAGTGGGAAACCCTCCAAGGAGTCCGAGTGAGTCTAGCCAACATCGATCCCAGGTACAACACCACCTTCCCTGTGCTGTCACCTTGTGTAGGAAGTCTAAAATATTATGGCCTCTATGGTACCACCTACTATACCAAAGTAGAGGGGGGGCAGTCGACAGTAGAAATCAAGACCAAAAAAGTAGGGATGATTACTCTGAGGGCCCCAATGCGACTTCGTGATTGACCCTTGTTTTAGAAGGGATTCCCAAAGCAAGTGATATAGCAATTGGATTTCACTCCCTAACTCAACGCTTTATGTTTGTTTAGAAACTTTGGAAAGTTATTCTCACAATCCTATTCCAAAGCTCTACACCTAAGCTAAGATGGGTTTGAAGAGCCCTAGAAAATTTGCTAGATAAATTTTAATTAGCACTTGATTTTAGGTTGTTGTTACTCAAAGGAGTGGTTGTGAAACCAATGGCGTTTTGACTCGACTCTTTAAACCATGCAAGAGGAAAATGAAATGCAAGAATTTCAACTTCGATGAAAACTAGTTATGGGAAGGAGCAAGAGGTTTTAAGCAAAGAAATAATTTCTTGATAGATTACTATGTGTGGAGTATTGTTAATGACAAAAATTATGACCTAATTATCTAGATAAATGGAAGCAAAATGACCCAAATTTTAAAAATATCATGCAAATGTCATAGTTCGCTTAGTACACCTATACAAAATTGAATCAAATGTCATCATTAAGAACCTATGTAAACTTTAATGATTATACAGACCACCATACACATCTTGAATACTCATAAGGATCATGAGGGATTCACCTCTAAGTGCATATCCTCAAAGTAAATCATAGGGACATATACCTCTAAGTGCATATCCTCAAATTAAATCATAGGGACATATACCTCTAAGTGCATATCCTCAAAGTAAATCATCATCCTCGTATCATATTTTAAAAATTGAGTGGTGAAGGAAAAATGGATGTGGTGGGGTCAACTAGCAACATGATCAACAATGGAAGTGATATCATCGGATTTCATAATAACAAGGAATATCATAGGATCGTTTTAGGGGTCCTAAAGAGGCATAGATGGAAATTTCATATTCTTCAATTGTTTCCTTTATCAATAATTGTTGGTACAAGAGTGGGGACCTCTACATATTTGGTAAGTTGGTTTCAAATTAGTATAATCAAATCAAAGGGTGCAATTTTAGGGGCTCTCGGGATAACAAGATCCAAGTGTGGGTTTCCCCATCTATCTTTACCAATGAAATATGGAGTAATATTAGGTTTCTAGCCATCATTAGTGGGAAGAACAATAAGGTTTATCTCGGATATGCTCAAGTGAGGATACAAATTAGGTGGAAAAGGAATAGTGTTGGTTGGATATTTGGGTCACCCAAGTACAAATGGCCTATTTGGTATAATTTGGAAAATCAATCTAATTATGCATTAAAATGAAAATAAAACATTATTATTTTCCTTCTCCCACCCCTTCATACATCTATGGCCCTTTGAAAAATTGAGGGAACACATGTTGGCTAACAAATGAGGGAAAAAAATTTTGCAAAAGTGCTAGTAAATGCCCAATTCTATGTAAGTGATTAATAGTAAGCATGTGAAATTAGGCACGACTCTTAAAATGTTTTTCATTGTAAAAAACTCTTAATGAATCAAATTCATATGGATTTTGGGATCCAATCCATATGGGTTTTGGGTTTGAACTAATGAAGCATGATTCCCACAACACAACAATCATAAATGTATGACATACATGGGAAACATAACCCGAAACTAAAGCTTATGCTATGATTTATAAGGTAAGACAAGAACTAAAAAAAAAATTCAAATGAGCCATGATAGATTGATTATGCTTGAGTATGGTGCCCTTTTAATATTTTAAATCCAATGAAAGGAGGTGAAATGGTGTTTGATTCAAACCTCGCAAGTGTTGTGAAATTCAAAGGCTTCATATAGGCCAAATTTTGCTCATACTTGTAATGAGTAATATAGGCCAAACTATGCTCATACTTATAATGAGTAATGGAAATTAAATAAATCATTTTGAGGTTGAGTTTATAATGATAAATATGAAATAAAATAATATCCATTCAAACCCTTTAGTGTTGGTAAATATCACAGTGAATATACTGATGGTTTCAAGGCCATGAAACTATTATATGTGAAAAACATTTCAAGGTACATGAAGTAGGTAAGCCCATGTTGAACATAACAACAATGAGAGGATTGGGTTTGTTATCACTTGCTCATAACTAAAGGAAAGTGGACCAAAACTAAAAAAGAATATAATAATATGCTTTTGGTTAAATTATGCATAATAAAGAGGAAAGTTACGGATCTGAATGGATCTTAAAACTGCATGAAAGAGAAGATAGGAGAAGAATACATTTCCATGTTAATGGTACATGACATATCTCCTTCCATGACCCTCAATTGCAGAGTTTGGTTTGATATTGTGGCCTTCATTTTTTCATTTCAGAGCATCATCGAACTTAGCTAGGATTTCATGCTTGATTGCAAGAATGTGGGCTTAGGGTGATGAAGAAATAACACATTGTGACTCGGGGAATGGTGAAGTAGGGCTTGGATGCGATGGAATAGTTGTGAAAAAATATGCCCAAAACCTAGGTTGAGCATGGCTCCCTTTTATTAATTATCAAATACATGAAAAATTTGAGTGTGCAAAGGTTATACTCATCATTCTTTCCCACAGTCTCGCGCCTCCTTGCCCTCGACAGTCTCGATGCTCCTTTCACAGTCTGATCTTTCCCTCCTTTCCCTCGGCCCCAAATTTACCTCGCATGCCTCTTTTCCCTCGACAGTCTCGCCCTAAATAAAGCTCGCATTACCAAATCATGTCTCCTCAAATTGTATGGGTTCAAGCCCTCGAACTCGCGCGGCTCCTTTCCCTCAACAGTACTCTTGCACCTCCTTTCTCGGTATGATCAGTCTCAGATGACATGGCCCTCGATTAGAGTAATCAAGAGATGGATGACCCAACCCTCGATTAGAGTAAGCAAGAGATAGGTACCAGAGTCTCCTTGATCTGTCTGCTCGGTCTCGGATGGGCTTGTTTGCAGGTTCTCGGTCTGTTTGGTCTGCTCAGTCTCGATCTGCTCAGTCTGCTCAGTCTCATCTTACCAAACCCTATCTTGACCTCAAATCGTATGGCGTGTATGGGTGAAATCGAATTATGTTTCCCCCTTAAAAAAAACACGCCTTAATAATTAAGAAATTTGCCTTACCAAACCCTCTCTCCGCCTCAAAGCGTATGGGTGAAATCGAAGGTTATTTCTACATTTGCATATTGAGTAGATTACATATAAAAAAATAAGTAATAATTATTATAATTAAAGGATTTTAGATATTTGTTTTTTTAAATTGTATTAAGAATAGATATTTAAATTGTATTAAGAATAGAATTGAATAGATATTAAGAATAGATATTTACTTTAGTAATTATCACTATAAAAATTATGAAACTTAGGTGGAAAGATGGGAAAATAACCCATACATGAACCAATAATTAGTATTAAGGTCTAACCAATGTCAAGGGATATGAGGGCCCTAAATGACACTTCTTAGGCTCATTCATCATGAACAATACCTAGAAACCACAACACAATTCCTCTCTAGGGGGTCCTTAGCATCAGAGTTGGATAAGGACACCATTAGAAGGTTTTTTTGCAGTAAGGATGTGTAGAGAGGCCTTAACCAACACATCACTCATTTGTAAGGATTCCTTGAAGGCCTCCAAGATGTAGGATATAGGTGCCATGAGTAGGTTTTGTTCCCTAGAAATGGGTCTTAACACCTAAAAATGGTTAAGGGGGGGGGTAAAGGACTTAAGCCATAATTTAACCTTCTCAAGCTCATGTGCCATGAACAACACCTAGACCATCACCTTTTATATTTTTTTCATACTATATACATATGGGTCTTGTGGCCTTGACCATGGTTGTGGTAGGGAAACAATCCTCAATCCCTTAACCTGAACATATCTAGCTCAAGCATCATGAAAAATTCCTTAGGTCACCACAAAATACCATGGATGGGTGAACAAGTAGTCATCAAGAGCCTTGAACAAGTCCTCAGACCAACATAACATAACTTAATTGGCCTTTAAGAGGGATATAAGAATCATGATTAGGTTTTGTACATTAAAAATGGGTGTAGAGCCATAAACATGGCAAGTTGAAAACAATGGCCTAGAGCCCTAACTAAACCTTCTCGAGCTCATGAACCACCATCGACAACACCTAAAAACCATAACATGAGTCCTCTCTAGGGAGTCTTTGGCATCCAATTATTTGAATATGGGTGAAATTATGAGGTCGTCTTGATCATCATGATGGATGGGTCTTAGGTTCATGACTATAGTCCACTTGTATGCCAAAGGTACACTTTAAAGGGTCTATGTTGTGGTTTAAGGCCTTCATTGTGGCACATTAGATCAATAATATTAATTTAGGGAATAATTCCCTAGATTTCTAACCCAAACCATGGTATGAGACCCACCTGTCATGCAAAAAACCTTGTAATGGAACCCATATCCCACTCTAAGGATATTTACCTCCTATAGGGGCATGTTTTGTGGTTAATTTGTAGCCTTTTGCATGGCCATTGGTCCCTATAATATGACATCTAGGTCCTAAATTATTTATATAGAACCACAAAAAAAATCATAAGACGAAATCAATGCAATTTCTATTCCATATCTAGCTCAGGCACCATGAATAAGTCCTCAGGTCACCACACAAGACCATGGATGGGTGAACAAGTTGTCATCAAGAGTCCTGAACAAGTCCTCAAACCAACATAACATAACTTAGTTGGCCTTTAAGAGGGATATGAGGCATCATGATTAGGTTTTATACATTGAAAATGGGTGTAGAGGCATAAACATGGCAAGTTGGAAACAATGGCGTAAAGCTCTAACTAAACCTTCTCGATCTCATGAACCACCATCGACAGCACCTAAAAACCATGACATGAGTGTTGTATAGGGAGTCTTTGGCATCCAATTAGTTGAATATTGGCTTATCTAACATCCATAACATCCAATCGAGCACGTAGTTCTCTCATTTCCCTTTCCACAGCTGGATCGAGCATTGCTCTCTCTCTCCTCCTTGGCGGCATTGTTTCAATCCGTTCCCCACATTAAAAAAAAAAAAAAAAAACCCTCAAAGGCTAGGCTCTGATACCACTATGACGCAGACTCAACAGAGACTTACAGGAAGATGTCTATATGCAACAACCACCAGGTTTTGAAATTGCGGGGCAGGAACATAAAGTTTGCAAATTAATTAAGGCTTTATACGGGTTAAAGAAAGCTCTTCAAGCTTGGTATACCAAAATGGATGAATACCTTAGGAAGGTTGGTTTTCAATGAAGTGAATTTCATGATACTTTGTATATCCGTCAACAGGGTCCATATCTGGTGATTCTTATTATGTATGTAGATGATTTGATCATTACAGGAAACAATGATGATCATATTGAATAGGTGAAAAAGGAGTTACATGCAGGTTTTAAGATGACAGATTTGGGACTACTTCACTACTATCTTGGCATTGAAGTATTCCAACATCCACATCATATTTTCAATTCTTAGAGTAAGTATGCAGCAGAAATTCTTTAGTGGTTTGGCATGCAGGATTGCAAACCATCTCTTACCCCTATGGAACAACACTTGAAACTTTCAAAATTTGAAGGGGGGGAATGGTAGATAGTACTATTTATAGACAGTTGATTGGAAATTTGATTTATTTGACAAACACTCGACCAGATCTATCTTATGCAGTCAGTATTCTTTCACGCTTTATGCAGCAACCACTGGAATGCAGCCAAAAGAGTTCTTAGATATATTCAAGGAACAAAAGATTTTGGTCTTCTTTACAAAAAGACTAAAAACCTTGTACTTGGTGGTTTTTCAGATGACGAATTTGCCAGAAGTATTGATGATCGAGCATCAAC
This sequence comes from Picea engelmannii, assembly GCA_009831015.1. Classification (NCBI taxonomy): domain Eukaryota; kingdom Viridiplantae; phylum Streptophyta; class Pinopsida; order Pinales; family Pinaceae; genus Picea; species Picea engelmannii. Next base: position 553,273 of record ML782463.1, on the reverse strand, counting down.
ATCAGGGTATTTAATGAACATCTGTTCAGCAGCAATGTCTTGGAATTGTAAAAAACAAGTTACAGTGGCCACTTCTACAGCAGAAGCAGAATACATCTCAACCTAGGAAGCAACATGTGAAATTGTTTGGTTACGCAGAATTTTACAGGACTTAGGAATTTCTCCACCAGAAGCTACATCATTATTCATCGACAGCCAGTCAGCCATTAAGATTGCCAAGAATCCAGTTTTTCATTCAAAGACAAAGCACGTGGACACCAAGTATCATCATATCATATCACTCATTGCAAAGGATGTCATCAAGCCAATTTATTGTCCTTCAGAAGATCAGATCTCTGACATTTTCATGAAACCTCTTGGCAGAATAAAATTTACTAAGTTCAGGGATGAACTTAGTATCTGTTGTAATGTATCTTTGGATCATAAGGGGGAATGTTAGATAATCCAAAATACAAATATCATAGTTTAATAAGTTAGAATAAAATGATTATTAATTTAGGATATTAAATTAATAATCTAGAATATTTGATTAATAAATGGAGACATTTAGAAAATAGAATATTGTTGTAAAAGATATGACTCTAGAAAGGTGTCGTATCTTAGGCTCAAAATTAGGATTATAGTTAAGATAGCATTTATTGTAAATGGACACTTGTTTATTTAATAAGTGATCCATAACTAGAGTTTGTTAGGACATTTAGCTTATATATAGCTCATTGCAAGAGTATTATGTTGTTTGGGTGTAAACTCTTGAAAAGTCTCTTATGTAATTTCTTTTCCTATTTAATAAAAGTGTGTGTCTGAGGACACTTCTGCCATTAATGGAAACAGCACAGAGACGGGTAGTTGATGTTGGAGATGTCAATGAAGCCAAAAGCGAAAATGAGGCTGGAGCTGAGGAAGAAGTCGCAACCGAAGATGCCGCAAAAGAGCGTCTATTCAAAGTTGTTGTGAGAATCAGAGCCAAAGCAAAAATGGACATTCTGATGTATGAAGGCAACTTAGACGTTGAAGAGCTACTAGATTGGTTTAGAGCTCTAGACAAATACTTCGACTATGAGGATGTCGAGGAAGATAAGAAGGTCAAACATGTCGTCACTAGACTTAAAGGGCATGCAGCACTATGGTAGGATGAACTGCAGACTGACAGGTGTTGCAAAGGAAAACAAAGAATCAAAAGATGGGATAGGATGGTTGCAAAAATGAAAGCCAAATTTATACCTAGGGATTACCAAATTAATCTGTTTCGAAGGATGCAGAATTTGAGATAGAAGATGATGACAGTGAAAGAATACACTGAAGAGTTCTACAGGATGAACATTAGAGCAGGTCATCGAGAAAGTGATGATGAAAAGGTCACCAGGTACATGAATGGCCTGAGATATGACATTCAAGATGAGATGAGCATGATGACGATAAGGAACGTAGAAGATTCTTATCAAATGGATTTGAAGGCTGAAGAAAAATTGGCCCAAAAGTAAGGTCAAAGAGGCAGACGATGAAGTCAGAGAAGAGGCAAAGCAATTGTCCAGGATAGGACTCAAAAACCAAAGGAGGAAGAAAAGAAACCTCATACTCACCCTGAATGAGGAGGAAGTTCATAGGGGAGACAGTATGCTGACAGAAACACTTTTTTCGCAAGCAAGAGGAAGAGGAAGAGGCAGAGGAGGTGAGATAAAATGTTTTGGTTGTGGAAAAATTGAACAAAAGTCTTTTGAATGTCCTGATAAGCAAAGAGATGGAGGCAAAGCTCACATTTCAGAAGCACAAAGGTGAAATATTGAAGCAGAAGATGCAGAAGGCAGAAGATCATTCATGATGAGGAAAATTCTCTTGAAACCAGAGAAGGAGGTAGAGAATCCAATCCAAAGAAACAGTTTGTTCAGAACTGCTTGCAAGACCAAGGATAGGGTCTGCAAGGTAATAGTGAATAGTGGAAGCACAGACAATCTAGTATCCACAGAAATGGTGGAAAAGCTGGAATTGGAGATTATTGCACACCCAAGCCCATACAAAGTCTTGTGGTTACAAAAGGGACATCGGGTGACTGTCACTAAACAATGTTTAGTTGAATTCAAGATAGGAGGTTACAATGATGAAATTTTATGTGATGGCATTCCCATGGATGTCTGTCATCTTTTATTGGGGAGACCATGGAAATATGACAGAAATGTTGTGCATGATGGGAGAAAGAACACTTACACCTTGGAGAAGAATGGTAGAATGCATATTTTGCTATCGATTAAGGATAAGGAGGTGAAAACAGAACCAAGTAATAGTATACTTCTCATGAGTGGGAAGGAGCTTCTTAGGGAAGTCAAGAAAGAAGAAGAAATGTAGTTTGTTGTGGTGAGAAAGCCTAGATTCATCTTGACCAGTACCAAGATAGATGATCTACCTGGAGAGATTTAGGAATTGTTGGAGGAGTTTGTTGATATCATAGTGGACAAATTACCTTGTTCATTGCCACCTATCAGAGGCATAATCCATCACATTGATCTTATACCTGGAGAAAGTTTGTCAAACAAAGTAGCGTATAGATTGACGTCGCAGGAGAATGAAGAGGTTAAGAGACAAGTCCAAGACTTGATGGACAAAGGATTCGTTAGATAAAGTTTGATTCCATGTGTTGTACCTACGGTGTTAAGCCCAAAGAAGGATGGTGGATGGAGAATGTGTACAGACTCAAGAGCTATAAACAACATCACCATCAGGTACAGATTTCCTTTACCAAGGCTGGATGACTTGATGGATTGCTTGAGTGGAGCAAAGTTTTTTTCAAAAATTGATTTGAAAAGCGGATATCATCAGATTAGAATGAGAGAAGGTGATGAATGGAAGACAACATTCAAAACGAATGAAGGGTTGTATGAATGTTTTGTCATGTTGTTTGGTTTGACGAACACAACAAGTACTTTTATGAGATTGATGAACGAAGTCTTGAAGGATTTCATTAGGAAACTTGTGATCGTGTATCTTGATGATATATTGATCTTCAGTAAGACTGAGGAAGAGCATCTGAATCATTTAGTTGCAGTAATGAGAAGGTTACAGCAAGAGAAATTGTTGATAAATTTGAAGAATTCATCTTTCATGAAGAAAGAGCTCATTTATTTGGGGTTCATAATTTCTTTAAACGAGTGGAAGATGGATCCTAAGAATGTAAAAGCAATCAGAGATTGCCCATCGCCAAAGAGTATCTTTGAAGTTCGAAGCTTCCATGGATTGGCTAGTTTTTACAGGAAATTCATCAGAAATTTCAGTGCGATATGTGCACCGATGATGGACACAGTCAAGAAAAGACATAAATCTTTCATTGGACGGAGGAAGCCGAGAAAAGTTTTGAGTTGTTGAAGCCATTAACAAAGTTCTTATCACTATGATTCGACGGATGATAGGCATACACAAATCCAGCTGGCACACAATGTTATTCTCAGCATTGTGGGCGTATAGGACGTCTGTTAAGTCTGCCACAGGATTCACACCTTTTCGATTAGTTTATGGCATGGAAGCCATTCTACCTATAGAATGCGAAATCCCGTCTTTGAAACTAGCTGTAGAACTTTTACCAAATACTTCTGCCGAAGAGGAACGTCTGTTGTATTTAATGCGTTTAGACGAGACTCGCCGTGATGCTACTTTGGTAATCGAAGCCCAGAAGAAACATGTTAAGGCACAGTATGACAAACATGTCAAACCTCGTGTCTTCTCTGAAGGAGATCTTGTTCTTTTATATGAACAGGATAAAGATGTCTTAGGAGCTGGGAAATTTGAACCAATGTGGCGTGGGCCTTATATTGTTAGCAAAG
>ML782463.1:533088-544868 GCA_009831015.1 Picea engelmannii | reverse complement strand
TGTACTTCATCCATTTCTCTTAGTTCCATTCAATAGTTAGATCTAGGGAAAGAGTAGTATTCTGTCACGTTTTGTTCCAGATCCAGGTGGATCTTGGGGAGATTGGTTAGTGTCCGCACCTACGAATTTATCCATAACAGTTCGTGCAACTAAATATCTCATATTATTGGCTAGGGATGAGGACAAATGTTAAGAAATTTGTGAACAGATGCATAATTTGCCAGCATGTGAAGGGAAAAAGACAGAATACAGGGTTGTATCAACCATTACCGATACCAGAAAGGCCATGGGATGTGATAAGTATGGATTTTTTATTAGGAATGTCGAGGATGCAAAGGGGTTTTGATTCCATATTTGTGGTAGTCGATAGATTTTCTAAAATGGCACATTTCATTCCATGTCAGAAAACCAATGACACAACACATGTTTCCAATCTGTTTTTCAAAGAAGTTGTTAGACTTCACGGCTTACCCAAGAGTATTATATCGGACAGGGATACCAAATTTGTAGGTCATTTCTGGAGGACCTTATGGAAGAAGCTGGGGACTAATATATCTTTTAGCTCATCATATCATCCTCAGACGGGTGGACAGACTGAGGTAGTAAACCGAAGCTTGGGAGATTTCTTAAGGAGTTTGGTGGTTGAACATCACAGTCAATGGGATCAGATTCTACCACAAGCGAAATTTGCATATAATGATTCACTAAATAGGAGTACAGGATAGATCCCATTCCAGATCATGTATGGAATGCAGCCGAGAGGAGTATTTGATTTGAGAGACTTAGATCAGAGCGATTTCAAAAGTGCTAGCGCAGAAGATTTTGCAGCGGGAATGCAGGAACTCCATGGTTAAGTCAAATAGCGGTTGCAGAATTCTAGCTAGGAACACAAATGCCGAGTAGATCAGCACAGAAGAGAGATTCAGTTTGAAGTAGGTGATTTGGTTCCTGCGCATCTCAAAAAAGAAAGGTTCCCAAGGGGAACATATAATAAGCTAAAAATGAAGAAAATTGGGCCGTGTAAAATTTTGAGGAAATTCGAAGCCAATGCTTATGAAATTGAATTACCATATGGGATAGGAATATCGTCCATATTAAACATAACAGATATGTATCCTTACAGAGCAGTTGAAGCAGAAGGATCAGAGGATCAGAAGGAATTCCAATGGGTTAAACAAATGCATGTAGCTGAAAAGCCACAGATGGAAAGGATCATTGACCAGAGAGTTAGCAAGAAGACCCAAAGGAAAACATATTTTGAATACTTGGTGAAGTGGAAAGGACACTCGATTGAAGATGTCAGCTGGGAAAGAGAATCAGATATCCAAAGACATGGACAGACGGTGCAGGAGCTCATGAACAGGATTTCATGAATTTTTCAAGCCAAGGGAGTATGATGCAGGAGCATCGTAAGTAGCCAGCAAAGCAAGCACAAAGGCAAAGACAGCTGGAAACGTACCAACGCACATTTTGAAAATGTTTTAAATTTTAGTGAGGAGACATTAATGTAATAGCTAGAAGACGTATTTACATTTATGTTTTGGAGGTTGTAAACAGATCTTGAGCGTTGCTTTCATCTGTCGGATATGGAGGCATTTATTGTAATTTATGAAAAGTTGTTGTAGTTTTTATTTCAGATTAGATAGCTTGTAGTGTAGGGGGGAAATGGAATAATAGACACCCTCCCTCGTATCATTGAGGCATTATTATTCAAAAATAGAGAATTCTGTAAGTTTTTGAGTTGTAGCAGAGAGTTGTAGAGAAGAACCCATGTACAAGAACACTTGAGTTAATATATGAAGCTTTGATTCAATTTTCATGGTGTTATTATGCTTGTTGTTTACATCTATTGAATGGTATGTTTACATTTGTTTTGTTTCTCTGGTTATGCATTTATTTCAATTTTTTGTTATATGTATGATTTCATGTTAAATGTATGAAGTCTGTGAGAGAGGAAGGATGAGTTTCAATTGTTTATCTTCCTGATAATTCCTGCAAGGAGTGCAACGAACATCCGCAAGGTGTGCGTCGACAAAGGTCTGAGTTTATCTCAGAAAGCTCAGGAGAGATACCATTGTTCTCATATCAACTGAAGTGCAAGGTTATCTCAGAGTCGTGCAAGGTGTGCGCAGGTTGGGTGAGGTCTTGGATTTTACCAATCCAAGAGGAATATTGAAATACCGTTGTTGCAAAGAGTGCATAGAGTCGAAGATCCAAATAACCAAAGGTTATTTGAAATTGTCGCAAGGAGTGCGTGCAGGGACCCTTTTAAAAGCCTTGAGTTTGCAAGAGAAAGCTCAGAAGGGATAGAACCTTTGAAGTGTTCAAAGGGAGACGGAGGTCGAAATCGTTTCGCAGAAGTCAAGTTCAGGAGGGAGGACGCCAAGTCAATTGGACAGAAGTCCTTGAGAAGTTAAATCGGATGGTGGAATCACTTTAAGAAGAAGTGTTGATTTACCGTGGGTCGTTGGATCTCGCAGACCAGCGAGAATATTAAGGCTAAGTGTTTTCAGTATTCAGAAGCTTAGGAGGAATAGTGGTCGTTGGATTCAGATCAACAAGAGGCGTTGATTTGGTCCTTGAATTCTGTCATTTCGGAGTTCGGGCATCAGAGAAGATTGTAACTTGGAGTCGAGAGTCGTGAATTCCTAGTTCACGAAGTTTGGATTCAATTTGAGCCACCAAATCAGGGGAGATTTGAGTCTTTGATTTACGAATAGGGTATATTTCAATTTCAGGAATTGACGAAAGGAATTTTTATGTAGCAACTCGCTGATACGTGAAGTTCCGGGTGCCGAAAATATTGGGCCCCGGGTTTTAATCATAGGTCACATCGAAGAAAAGTCAAGGGAGGAGTCAAGATATGTTAGCCCTTTCGGGTTCTTAGAGATTGAAGAGTCAAGGGGACTTACATTAGGATTTGTGAGGTCGCGAAGTCCGAAATACCCTTTCGGAAAAGGTCGTGGTCATAGTTGTTGGTCACGTGGATGAGAGTTAGCGCCTTGTGTATGTTCGCATAGGAATAAATCATAAGGACTTGTGGATACACACACTTGTGCATGCGTTTTAGTTAGATTTCCTGTAGGGAAATCAAAGATTCAATCCAACTCAGGTGGAAATTTAGAACGATCCTAAGACTGGGAGGTCACGCAGGCCCTGCTGAGGTAGGGGCGTTGCGTCAAAAATCGTAAGATGAAATCAATGCAATTTCTAGTCCATATCTAGCTCAAGCACCATGAACAAGTCTTTAGGTCACCACACAAGACCATGGATGGGTGAACAAGTTGTCATCAATAGCCTTGAACAAGTCCTCAAACCAATATAGCATAACTTAATTGGCCTTTAAGTGGGATATAGGCATCATGATTAGGTTTTGTACATTGAAAATGGGTGTAGAGGCATAAACATGGAAAGTTGGAAACAATGGCCTAAAGCCCTAACTAAACCTTCTCGATCTCATGAACCACCATCGACAACACCTAAAAACCATGACATGAGTCCTCTCTAGGGAGTTTTTGGCTTCCAATTAGTTGAATATGGGTGACATTATGAGATCTTCTTGATCATCATGGATGGGTCTTAGATTCATGACTATAGTCCACAACTTGTATTCCAAAGGTCCACTTTAAAGGGTCTATGTTGGGGTTTAAGGCCTTGATTGTGGCACATTAGATCAATAATATTAATATAGGGAATAATTCCCTAGATTTATCCCCCGAACCATGGTATGAGACCCACCTGTCATGCAAAAAACCTTCTAATGGAACCCATATCCCACTCTAAGGATATTTGCCTCCTATAGAGGGCATATTTTCTGGTTAATTTGTAGCCTTATGCATGGCCATTGGTCCCTAGAATATGACATCTAGGTCCTAAATTATTTATATAGAACCATAAAAAAAATCATAAGATGAATTCAATGCAATTTCTATTCCATATCTAGCTCAAGCACCATGAACCTCTAAATAAGGCCTTAAACCACCACAAAGGGCCTCTAAATGGATTTTTTGTTCTTTGAGTAGGATATGGACCTCTTCTCCGTATATTTTGGCTTATTTGTTGGTTCATTTATCCACTTATTTTACCTAAATAATAACTTTGTCATCAAATACTATACCATAGCAACTAGTGGTGGTCGACAAGTTTCAACGACTTTTTATTTTAATTTGAGTGGGATTCCAATGTATCTTAATGGGAGATGCACATTGTTATGTGATATGATTCAATTTGATTGGATTGTACTCATACAATTCAGCCCACTCCTCCTTGTGCGGTGCATTCTTTTATCCACTTGCCCCGAATATAATTGAAAGGCCATTCACTTATTCATATATCCAACATCATCACCAACATCATACTTTGGGGGCACTTGAAGAGTCATGTGCAACCATTTAAACAATAAACACAACCATATCCATGGCTTATTGGGGTATTTGTTAAATGGGTGATTGGAAATGTTGAATTAATTTAAGGAAGGTTTACATACTAATTAAAATTATTTGATCTAATAATCGGTTCATCATCTTGATGATGACCTTCTATCATGATTTTCTAATTGTAAATATGATTATATGTTTTGAAAAGAGAGAGGGAGTAAATCTTGATAGATTCAAGGACACGAAACATATATAAATTTTTAGAAAGTATAATTGATGTAGATATATGAATAAAAAAACCTAAGAGTAAGTGTTTGTAGTAAAGAATGAAGATACAAGGAATGTTTACCATAGCCTTTCTTTTAAGCATCTATGACATCATGGTATGACATCACGATGACCACTTTGATGTCATATCCTTATCAGAATCAGATATGTTAGTTTCATGAAGTCATTGCATTCCCCCTAGAGGGGCATAAGGTACAATTTCCATATTTGAGTAGGAAAACCCAATATCAATGGCCTCTACTCCATCCTTTGAGGGAGGACAAGGTTCCCCAATCAACTCTTCTAGGAAGACTATACCAAATTTTGTTTAAGTCAATGGTTGTTGATTTTCCTTAGCAAGAGAAATTTCATCATCTGACATTGGTTACTTAGGAAAATTCCAATTTTTTTATTTGGATTTGGTCCCTTTTTCCCTTGAAGGATGAGCTCGTGCATGGGGATAAATATCGTGTAGATGTCCTATAAATTGATGAATTCAACACTAGAATGTTGTGTTCTCATAATTCAATACATGAATCCACCTAAAACTTTCATTTGAGGGTCATTTTATCTGGAAGACTCTTACTCGGGTCTATTTCAACATAGATGTAGGTGTATGTACACAATCTCGTTATAAATCTCCAAAATTGTTTTATGTAACTTCCCAAAGTATTCTCAATATCCTCAAAAATTGATATATACCAAGAATGAAATGGAAAATTTGGGAGGTGTACCCAAAGTGTCATTCTAGTAATTGACATAGAGTTAGGATCAAAATTTGGAAATCAAGGAGATATAAAAAGCCCCACTCTTCCCCAAAACCAGGGACCCTCCTCTAAAACTTGCTTATAAGCAGCATGATCGAAAATATGAATTAAAAAAACACCTTTGGAGCAGAGAGGAAACTCATAATTCTTTTTCCATGTTGAGTGGATCCATTGGTATAACGCCAATGAAGGAGGCCAATAACCATTAAACCATTAAATCTACTACTTAAAGGACATGTGTTTGGAAGTTGAAAGAACCTCATGTTATAATATTATTTGGTTACCAGTGACCATGGATTCCTTGTTTCCCAATATATTAGCCATTGAATATCTTTGATCCACATGAAACATATGTTAAATTGTTTTTTTGCCTCATACCCACATTCTTCCTTTGAGAAATGCACTAGTACCCATGTGTTTCCTTTAAGAAAGGCAGGGTGTCTTCCAAAAATTGTAAAAAGTAAAAAATGAACATTAATTATGCACTCCTAAGCGGGGTTTACAAGATCAGTTCAACTGTACAACCCTAATTATTATTGCCAACAAACTTAACCAACTTATGATAGTATAAATTGGGTTCAAATGTTGGAGAAAGGAAACCAACCATTCTAGTACCCTTATGTTGGAGCATTATCTTGAGAATTTAGCCTTGGATTTTTATGACTAGTTCCTTTTGTAGAAACCCTTGTTTTTGGGACTGACTCTCTTGCTTAGACTATGGGATCTAAATCCTTGTTGATTTTCCAATCCACATATGGCAAGGAGTTTGAAGCAGAGTTCAAGGCTATATGTAGTCCAAGTAGGAGGAACTTGAACTCTACTAACAAAGGTGCCAACAACATATCATGTATTATTTCATATCTTTGTAGTTGTTTTTTCACATTAAATTAATATATGAAGATCTCTCTTCTTCCCCCCAAAAACTATGTGGCAATTTACTTGAGTATTGATAGCATGATTTCAGGAGGAATTAACCAACCGATGTTAATTAATGTTAATTAATTTACAGTTTGAAAAAATTTCAACGTTGGCCCCATTCACATGTCATTGTTGCCCGCCTCTAGTATCTTGATGGTGTTGATTAAGAAATCAACAAAATAGAGGGATTTTTCATCGCAACTATGACACAGATACATTGTATATACATTAATGTAGAACCTGAAAGAAAAATGAAGAAAGACTGACGAAAGCCTAAAACTTGCGTCAACCAAATTGGGTACTTTGAAATAAAATTAGGGTTTATGGTTTACATGATGAATTGATGATGGAAGAAAGTGGGTGTGTCACTCAAATTTTGAATTAATATCTGCTACATAAGTCTTTTGTCTTTTTTCTACGACTATGTAACGAATCTCAATTCTAAGAAGATTCAAATAGGACCTAAGAACCTTAAGTTATTTCCTTAACCATGGGTGACATAACACTATCATTCAATACTAAAATTGTTACATTTCATTGTAAGGCATCATGTGTACTGAGGGCTTGAGACACCATATCCACAAAGGAATCATACCAAGAATATTTTTCTTATGAACAAGATATGGTATTATCCATTTTGAGGTTTGGAATAGAGATTGTTCTTATAGACTAAACTACATTGCACCATAATATAATTCCTACACTCCTTGCAAACCATGTAACACCATTCAAATTAGACACAATATTCTTGCGACGAAATAGTTATACTATCGACGAACTTTTTTTGTCGATAGTATAGAAAATCTATCACAAGATTATTTACATTTGTCTCTCTTGCGACGATATAAAATGATTCTTGGATTCATTTCATATTTGGTTTATCAACTTGAAATCTCAATTTGATACTTTGCAAGCTAGCTGGACCTTCAGTCAAATACAAATATGAAACTTGGAATCAGTAACATATCTACTAGAACATATGAAAAATAGGGTTTATAGTTTCCATGATGAATTGATGATGGAAGAAAGTGGGTGTGTCAGTCAAATTTGAGTCCAGAAACCCTCCCATATAGTTAAGGCATGTGAATAGTCTATGCAGGTCAAATTTCAATGCATATAGATACAGTTTGAAAACATTTCAACGTTGGCCCCATTCACATGTCACTGTTGCTCGCCTCTAGTATCTTGATGGTGTTGATTAAGTAATGAACAAAATAGAAGGATTTTTCATCACAAATATGATGTTGATACATTATATATACATTAATGTAGAACCTGAAAGAAAAAATGAAGAAAGATTGACGAAAGCCTAAAACTTGCGTCAACCAAATTGTGTACTTTGAAAGAAAATTAGGGTTTATGGTTTGATGAATTGATGATGGAAGAAAGTGGGTGTGTCACTCAAATTTGAGTCCAGAAAACCTCCCATATCGTTAAGGCATGCCAATAGTCTATCCATGACAAATTCCAGTGCATATAGAAACTGTTTGAAAACATTTCAAAGTTGACCCCATTCGCAGGTCACTGTTGTCAGTGTCTAGTCCTCGTACAATTTTCGTTCCTTGTTCCTTTTTTTGTGTTCCTCATTCCTCATTCCTCATTCCTCGTTCCTTGTTCCTTTTTCCTCATTCCTTGACCATGGTGTAGTCCCCAAGATCCATTATTTTTGTACAAAACATACTAATGGCATAAAATGTCCCACACAAATACCAAATTAATATCTGCTACATAAGTCTTTTGTCTTTTTTCAACGACTATGTAACGAATCTCAATTCTAAGAAGATTCAAATAGGACCTAAGAACCTTAAGTTCTTTCCTTAACCATGGGTTACATAACACTATCATTCAATAGTCAAATTGTTACATTTCATTGTCAGGCATCATGTGTAGCGAGGGCTTGAGCCACCACAAAGGAAACATACAAAGAATATTTGTCTTATGAACAAGATACGGTACTATCAATTTTGAGGTTTGGAATAGAGATTGTTCTTATAGAATACACTACATTGCACCATAATATAATCCCTACACTCCTTGAAAACCATGTAACACCATTCAAATTAGACACAATATTCTTGCGACAAATTAGCTATACTATCGACGAACTTTTTCGTCGATAGTATAGCTAATTCGTCGCAAGATTATTTACATTCGTCTCTCTTACGACGATATCAAATGATGCTTAGATTCATTTCATATTTGGTTTATCAACTTGAAATCTCAATTTGATACTTTGCAAGCTAGTTGGACCTTCATTCAAATACAAATACGAAACTTGGAATCATTAACATATCTACTAGAACATATGAAAAATAGGGTTTATGGTTTCCATGATGAATTGATGATGGAATAAAGTGGGTGTGTGAGTGAAATTTGAGTCTAGAAACCCTCCCATATCATTAAGGCATACGAATAGTCTATCCAGGTCAAATGTCAATGCATACAGATATAGTTTGAAAAAATTTCAACGTTGGCCCCATTCACATGTCATTGTTGCCCGCCTCTAGTATTTTGATGGTGTTGATTAAGAAATCAACGAAAAAGAGGTATTTTTCATCACAACTATGACATGGATACATTGTATATATATTAATGTAGAACCTGAAAGAAAAATGAATTAGAAAGACTGACGAAAACTTAAAACTTGCGTCAACCAAATTGTGTACTTTGAAAGAAAATTAGGGTTTATGGTTTACATGATGAATTGATGATGGAAAAAAGTGGTCTGTCACTCAAATTTGAGTCCTGAAACCCTCTCATATCGTTAATGCATGCCAATAGTCTATCCATGACAAATTTCAGTGCATACAGAAACTGTTTGAAAAAATTTCAACGTTGGCCCCATTCGCAGGTCACTGTTGTCGGTGTCTAGTCCTCGTACAATTTTCATTCCTTGTTCCTTGTTTTGTGTTCCTTGTTCCTCGTTCCTCGTTACTTGACCATGGTGTAGTCCCCAAGATCCATTATTTTTGTACAAAACATACTAATGGCATAAAATGTCCCACACAAAGACCAAATTAATATCCACTACATAAGTCTTTTGTCTTTGTTCAATGACTATGTAACAAATCTCAATTCTAAGAAGATTCAAATAGGTAACAATATTGATGAAATATTATATGATCGTGATGGTATAAAAATGAAAGAGCTTCTCTTGGTTTCAAGAATAATTTATCCTCTACTGAACAAGGCCAACCACGTGAAGGTGGAAGCTCATATGGCCCCTCCCCTCCCCCTCACATCACTCTCAATTGATCCCCAAAACCCAATCTATAAAATAGAAAATAATCGAAAGCAACGTCCTATTAAGATTCATGCATAGAAACTACAAAAACAAAAAATAATGAAGGTACGTGAAATTATGTGTTTCTAAATTATATTTTTAGTCTACCACGTACTTTAGTATATTGGCAACTATTTTCAGGTTTCAAATAATAATTAAACAACATGTAACCTAGGATATAAAAACGTCACATAAAAATTAAAAACATGTAATTAATCCATGACATTAAAAGTAAATTATTTTAAGAGAAAAATTCATACAAATTAAAATATTATATAGTCACGTACCTAATCCAACCAAGACATCTGTGTAATCATCCTTATTCTCTATCTTGATCTTCTTCATCAAACTTGACATTTGTATCATCATCCGGTTCTGAAATGATGTTGAAAGGATTGATGATATCATCATCGTCATCAATGTTATTTTCGAGTATGTTTTCATCGACATCATCATCAAGAATTGCAATATTTTCTCCTACGCCTGGATCATGATCTTCTTCATCTTCTTCATCTGTCGACCCCGTGATCTTTCAGCTCTATCTTATCTATCGAATTGTCTTCTTGATCTTCAATATCATCTTCTTCCTGTAAATGTGTATACCTAATTGGCCTTCCTCTTGGATCATATATAACAACAAATGACCAATCCCTTTCACCTGGAACATTTGAATAAAAGACCTGTTCACATTGGCTTGGAAAAATATAGTGATCATGTCCTCTTTCAAACATCATTGTTTTAATAATTGAAAATTCGTTGGCATGTTGAATAAGAGTTATTTCCTCATCACGTTCATGCATTCGTAACCTATACCATTTGACATCGAACAGAACTAATTTGAAGGAATTAAAGTCACACTCAAGTATATCGTTTAAATACCCATAGTATCTAATTTCAAATTCTCAGGGATGTATGTCACTCCTAGAGGAAACATTAGTGACCTAGAATACTGCAGTTATCCCATTATCAGAATTTTTCCTGGTTTCATCCAATTGTTTGATGCGAAATTTACGACCATTGCACCACATAGCCTTGTGGTGTTTCAACTGCAATATGTCAGATATGTAAAAGATGCATTGTCAATTAATAAACTAACATATATCTATATAACTTCGAAAGTATCTGAAAAATACAGTACACATGTAGTCACATTAATATAATATAAAATAACTGAATAAAATGAGTGAATTTGCTTACCTGTCCATCTTTCAAACCATATGCTAGATCAATTTCCCTCTGTGTAACATTAGCATATTCGTTACAATGAGCTTCTCTAACCAATTCAGATAGTCGTTGCCATGATAACCTACCTCCATTATATTGTTTACATCCTTCAATCCATACATTCATCCAGTCAAGATTATTTGCAATGTATAAATGCAGTGCATCCCACTCTTGAGCAACTGAATCAAAAAAACATAATTCACCAATATTAAATATTAGTTATAACGTACAATATGCAGGTAATTATAAATATTTATAATTTATGAAATAAATTATATTAATATATTAATGAGTATGATCATATACACAAAAAATGAAACTTTATATGTATTATTAATATAAATTTTCACAATTATTAGTATATTACCTCTCATTTTTTTCATTCTACCTTTCCCCAACAGATGCTCTTGATCTTCAAATTTTTTGATGGAGTTCACATCCCAAATGCGATCCACTACATGCATAGTTGGCACTGCTAATTTAGGAAGATACTGACTAATATACATTGTGGATTCATATACCATGTATCTCTCCACCGTAGAACCCTCAAGACGTGCTCTTTGTCTAACCAACGCCTTCAATGATTTCAAGTGTCTCTCCACCATCCACATTGACCTTGTGTGAATAGGTCCACAAATTTCAATCTCCTCAACTTGGTGTTTGAGGTAGTGTTCTTGTGCATTGAAAAATGTAGGAGGTATATACTTTTGCATTTCACACATTAGAAGCGAAATTTCTCTCTTCCAATACTTTATATCATCTTCATGGATTTCTTTCAATGACAACCATCTACATGAGATCGTGACATAAGAAAATAGCATGTTTCAACATAACATAATATAATATATTACATTACAAGTAAAACATGTGTCATTAAGTACAACAATAATTTGAAAGAACATTTTGCATATAAATCACAACTACTTACCTCATGTATTTTCCAAG
>ML782463.1:483568-532588 GCA_009831015.1 Picea engelmannii | reverse complement strand
TTTTTAGCTCCTCATAGTAGGGAAACCTCATGAATTGAGCAGGATAACATTTCATTCCTCGTGGAAGCCCATTATTAATACCTTCATGATGATTGTGGCCTTCATGAAGCATAAAAGAAATCACAAAAATAATTATCAAATACGGTAAAATAAATTAATCAATGATTAAAATAAACATTCAAAACATTACATGATCTACGATACATTATGAAATTGAGTACCTTGACGATTTCTATTATATTCCAACCTCCATAGGTGAGGTATCATTCTTCGTGGTTTTAAACCAGTCTCTTATTTCCCATTGAAAAGATGTTTTTCAGTAGTACGATACCTATGGTTCTTAGGAAGAAGGTGCCTATACTCATCAAACATCATATTTCCTAACCTTTTTGAATGACGATACTTCATCTTAGGGCCACAAACTGGACATGAAAATTTACCCTTTGTTTGAAGACCTGCAACAAATGGATTAATGTCAATTATACGATGAGATTATTTAAAAATTAAACATGCACCATGATAACATTAAAATATTATATAGTATTAAAGAGCAATATTAGAATGATACATACCACAAAAATGTGTTAGTCCAGGGGCATCATGAATTGTCCATAAAAGTATTCCACGTAATTTAAATTTCTTCTCCCCGATTGGTTTACATATGTCATACATTGTGATGTCAACCCATAACTTTAGTAGCTCGTCGATAAGAGGCTTGATATATAAATTCATATATTTAACCTGGTACTTACCTAATTGTTTTAAATTACACATAATTACTATAGGAATGATATCATGTAATATATAATTAAATAAATAAACAAAAGATATTATACAAAAATTGAAACAAATGAAAATATTAAATTCAAAAAATTAATGTAAGCAAATACCTGGAACAATCATTGTCAACATTATGTGCTCCCTCTTTATTGACATCCAAGGAGGAATGTTATTGTTGATAACAAAAATAGGCCACACTGAGTAAATAGAACTAAGCTCTATGAATGGATTAACACCGTTAGCTGCCAATGAAAGCCTAACATTACGAGGTTGATCTTTGAAATCTGCCCATTTTTCCTCAATTTCCCTAAATGCAGAACCATCGGCAGGCATTCGAACAACACCATCTCCACTTTTGTTGCGTGCATGGTAATCGCTATGCTTTCACACCTGAACAATAACTGCAAATGTGGAATTATGGGAATATGACAAAGAACCTTTTGAGGCACCCTTTTTCGAAGCGTGTTGTCCATAATATATAATATGGTCATTAGGACATGCATCTATAGTTTGAAAATCCATTCCAATTTCTTTCATAATGGCATGCAAACCTCGATATGTGAAAGGTAAAATATCTGACGATGGTAACAAAAATTCACCTAACAATCTACAACATAACAAATAACTAGTTAATGTAAGAATATTAATCGTAAAAATTGCATTCTTATTTTACACATTAATTAACACTAAAAACAAATAGAAAAAAATCAACATTTATGTATAATATGAGATGAAACATATTACATACCTTAGGATCTGTGTCATACAAATGTTCGACAAATTATTCATAACCTTTAAGTTCACTAGCAGCAACGTAGCGGAGAGAAGATTTGCTCTTGATCCTTCATAAAGTCATTTATTTGCCTTTTCTAATAGAGGTTCATCATAAATACTAGCATTGTCCCCATCCTCATTCGGCTGCGAAAAAAAATCTTGGATCATTTGATTTGTCCCATCATCTTCTTCCATGGGATCATTAACTTGATTTTTCCCATCATCTTCTTCCATGAGATCCTCATTTGCTTGGTCATGATGTTCCTCAGCTTGTACAACATCATTTCTACTAATACTTGGTGCAATATTCTGTGGAAAGTTAGAGGGCAACTCTAACTTTATAATTACAAACAATCATGCAAAATTAGTGTATACAATAACAAACATTCAAACAATATATATATACATATATATATATATATATAACTCTACATAAAATTGACAAAATAAAAAAAAATAATGAATATATAGCTAATTACCATGGGACGATATTCATTCGATCCATCATTAATGTGCCCATATTTCCTACAATGTTTTGTAGTTGTTGCTATTAAAATTCTTACGGGACATATGAGGCAACATTTTTTACAAGGGCAATAACATCTACCATCACCCTTTTCACCCACTTTACTTTTTTCCCCACCTATAACTATATTCTGTGACATTCTTTCGCACAACTTCTGCACAAAAATACACTTTTGGAACCATCGTTGTTATAGAAAGATTGTTGCAACATATTTAAATCATCAAATACTTATAGTTCAATTTTAGGTCACAATCATTGCAATTGCAACGAAAGTGACCTAAAATATTTCTTTTTTTGACCTATTTATTTGTCATATTTAACGGTCACTTTTAACGTTCACTTATAACGGTATTTCATCTCTCTTGCAACGAACATTGACCATATTCGTCACTCTTGCAATGAACGTTGACCATATTAATTTAGAAAAAGTACATTCGTTGAGACAGCGACGCATACGGGGTGGATTTAGAAAAAAATTGAATAATTGAACTTTTTCTCTTGAATGTTGTGACGAAAGAGTACTTTCGTCGCAAGTGGTCGTTGCAAATTTTTCAATAAGTAGTAGTGATTGGTAAAATAAGTCGTTGATTCTCAGCAAGGGATACTTATTCTTTATGGTCATATTATCGAGTTGTCTATAGTGTATTCACAACCTAAGTGTGCCATATTTCTTTTTCACAAACAAAGTTGGTGCTCCCCATGGAGACACACTAGGTCTGATGTAGCCTTTGTCCATCATTTCCTTTAGTTGTAGCTTGATCTCAACCAACTATGGTGTACTCATTCTATAGGGTGTCCCAAATGTTGGCACTACTCCTGGTGATGGCCATACTGAAAAGTCAATATCTCTTCTTCAATGTAGACCTGGTACCTCTTCTGGAAACATGTCTCTATACTCTCTCAATATGGAATAGTTCTCTAGGTTTGGTTTGTCATACTCAACAGATCCCAAAACTTGTATTGCATACAAAGGACATACTTTTTTGCAATACTTCTTCACTTGAAAGGTCGATATTTGTCTCATTGAGACAGGCTTTTGAATCCCCTGTAGGGTTACCTTTCTCCCTTCTTCATTTTCACATTCCAATGTTTTATTGTAACAATCTAACTCAATTTTATGGGCAGGCAACCAGTCCATGCTAATCAGTAGGTCATAGTATCTTAAATGAAGTATGTTTAGGCTCGCTTGGGTGGGCAATCCACTCATAACGAATTGGCATGTTGGTATGACCTCTGTTACTTTTCTTTTGGTTCCAGTGGCTAGTTGTACCAGCCATGATTTAACATGTTTAACTTGTTGCAATTTACATTTTTAAACAATTTGAGGGGAAACATAACTCAAATTAGAACTAGGGTCAATTAAAATGGAAACTATATGGTTGGCCATCATACCTTCCATGTCCACCACTGAAGCTCGGTGGTCGTCCTGTTTATTATCCAAAGCTGCATAAATATGTGTCATGCTCCTAGCCACATCATTGACTGTGGTGGCCTCTTGGATGTTGTATGCCCTCCCATTGTCCTGTTGTCTATCAGGGAAGTCCCTCAATAGATGTTCTTCCCCACAACCCCAACATTTCAAGGGTTCTCTTTTTGTGTTATCAGTCTTACCCGGGGTTGTCCCAAAGGGTTTATTTCCACTCTAAGAGGAGAAATTTTGTTGGTATACACTTTTAGTAGGGAGGCTCATCCTAGAAAATTTCCCATAGCTCTTGAATCTTGAGGGTTTAAACCCCTTTATATTGAATATCAAACTACTCTTCTTCTTCCAGTCCTTGTGAGGTTCGATCTTGTTCTTGAACTGCTCATAGTAATACCTTGCCTTACGGATAGTGTCTTCTAAGGTATTTAGATCATCAAACTCAATTTTGGCCCAGTAGGACTGAGGTAATCCACTAATAAATCATTGTGTCTTTACTTTTTCATCCTTTATGTAGGGCACATACCTCATCATCTCAAGAAATTTGTTAATATGTTCATCTATGGTGAGTTGTCACAGCTTGAGTTCATAGAACTCCTTGGTCTTCCCATCAAAGTAATTTTCTGACAAATACTTCTTCTTGAAGTATTTCTCAAATTGTTTCCATGAAAATTCCTTATCATGGATTCATTTCACGTTCCTAAGGTCCTCCCACCAAATGGAAGCTTTCCCATTCAGGTCTAAAATGGTTATCCATGCATTTAAATTTTCAAAGTAGTCATGGACTCTAAAGTACTTCTTCAATCCGATTAGCCAAACTTCTACTTCTTCCCCTTTCTTGATTTATGCATCGAAGGTGGGTGGTTTGGCTTTCTTGAACTCCTCAGGGTCATGACTCTTGGAATGTTTCCTCTTATTTTGTTTCCTCTGGGAATGTGTACTATTTTTGCTACTAGAATATTCCTTGGAGTTGTCAGTTTCCTCACCAGAGGATTCCTCCATTGAGTGTCTCTTGGATCCATGTCGGCCCTTCTTTGAGGTGCTCCTCCTAGTGTGGTCACTTTAATGAACATGCTTTCATATCTCGGGTGGAATATGGGTTTTCTTCGTATGATGTTTATCCACCTAAATAGTTGTTGGTCCATGTTGTAGCTACCTTTGTATGTCTGAAAAGATTTACAGTAGAACTGCATTAATTTATGTTTGTTTTTCCTGCTCTTTTATCAGCCTTTCGTTGTGAGCCTTACAACTCTATAACTCTGCCATGAGGCTTCTTATAGTTTCAACCAAATCTGGAGGGGTTTCCACTGCCCTCCTTTCATAATTTTCTTCCTCTTTATTGTGGGAGCTTTCCCCAATTCATGGTGTGTCACCATACTTTATGTTGTAGTTTTTCGACGGTCTGATGACTGTTTGAGTGCTAATAAACACTTTTTGTTAGTAATGACCTACTAGTTTATGAACAACCCACATTTCAGATACCCCCTTTTTTTTTCAGCATATATATAACGAAAGAAGGTTTTGTTTCAATTAGAATTTCTTTGTTTAGTACAGTAAACCCAGGGAAAACTATATGTTTGAAAAATCGTGTCGTTTAGAGTCGATCCTGGGTTAAGATCGGCCATATAATCCATTGTGGAAGAGGTATAAGCACACGAGTCACGGTTAACGTCGGGACCTATATCTGTAATTCAAATCCAAAACAGTTTTTGTTTTAAGTTTGAAATCTTATCTGGAATCAGACGTCCTGTATTCATTGCGGAGTTTATAAAGAGTGGTGGCGGACCTGACCTTTGACGAACCCATAATCTTATAGAATACACCTTGTTAATTGTTTGAAATCCGACTACGGTTTGGAATTCGAATATTACATCATAATATCAACCGTAGATTGTAGATCTAACAGTTGTTGTTGGTCTGAGGGTCGAATAATAGTTTTGTGGGTATTTTTGAAGGTCTTATAGGTATCCTTCTATATTATCCCTTTAGTATAGGTTTAGCTAAGCCTCTTAGGAAGGGGGTAAGATAGGGTATCACCCCTAAAAGTTCTCGTAAACAAGATTTTTGAATGACTCATCCATGAGCCCAAGTAGGCCAAGTGTTGTAACCATGATCTGATACCAATTTGTAACACAACCAACCCCTTAAAGGAAGATCTAAGGGATGGGGTGTCGAAGTTTTACTTTCCCTTAGTTCATTTTCAGTCCCTTACTAAGAAAAACCCTATCTTTTTGCTCACCTGAAGTTTATATCTCCCCCTATGTGCTTAAACCAACTAGTGGGGTCCTCCTTGTGACCTCGGGCTGAAAACTGAGAGCTGAAACATCTGCATAGTGAGGATTTCGGGACTTCGGAACTCCCAAACTTCAATGGTTCCAATGGTGTTGAACTACATTCATCTCGAACGTTGAATCCCTGGATCGTCGAACAACGAAGGGAATCAATGGCTCGCGACACTCATCGAGATCCTGCGGTTGGTAGGAGGCTTCGAATCTTCGGGCTTCGGAGATATTTACCGCTCTGTCATGTGATATCCCTGGAGCACAGAATTGATGGACTTATGGAGGGCCCCACTCAATGGCCTTAGGTCTCCCACAATCAACGTTCACGATCTATTCTGGATCTCCGAGCTTCGGGAGTTCCAAAGGGTTAACACCCTCACTCCTCCAGAGCGTCGAACTAGCGGAGTTGCGAAGGAGTCTGAGATTTCTCCATGTGACCCTGGTCATCGGGACCTTACCCAGAGCTATGCCACAACGCTCCAAAATTTTGGAGTTCCAGACTATCGAAGTAATCCATTATCACGTGGGATGACGTGTAGTACATGGTGGCAAGTATAGGTGGGTCCCAAGTACCCCACCTTTCAAATGATTCCAACGCCGAGCACAGGAAAATATATATCTTATACATGGCCCCCACAAGGGGTGACAAGTGTCACAGTATAATGGGCCCATGAGGTCTGCAGATGCACAAAACTAGGTGGCATGTGGCACGTGTAATATGGGTCCATGTCACCTTGAGTGACGTCAGGGTGCCACATCATCTTAGACAGATAGTTTCCCAACCCTTTGATCTCACAATCGGTAGGAGTCCACGTAATCCCTAGATTCACGGCCTCCATTACTTCAAGGTTTTGACCTTCAGAGAGTTTGCGTTGTAACTTCCTCATTTTTCCCGGAGAGGTCAACATCGGGCTGACCTCGAGCTAAATCTAACGGCTAGGGGAGATCCGAAAGGATCCCCAAATCTATGATCCGCGTTAATTCACCACTCTGATCTTTGGGGGTTCTGGTGTTAACATTACTCCACTCACTCAAAGTGGAACTTCGTCGAAGTTTCCATGGCATAGATCTAATGGTCGGGAAAGGTCCTGAAGGGTTCCTCAATCTATGACCCTTATCACTTCACAACTCCAGTCATTCAGAAGCTTTAGCATTGAACCACCTCTATTTTTTTGAAGTGGTCAACGTCGAGCTGACCTTGGCAGGGATCCAATGGTCAGGGAAGCTCTCGAAGGATCCTTAGATCTACATTTCTCATCTCTTCGGTATTTCGGCGTTCGAGGAGAATCAATGTCATCTCATTTCTATTCTCCCAAAGTAGAACTTTGTCGAAATTCCCTCGGCATAGATCCAACGGTCAATGGGTATTTTGAACACCCTTGAATCGGTGGCTCACATTAATTCGCAATGGTTAAAGGGGTCAAGGTTTAGTGGTGGGCAGGTCTATTTTAAACGGTTAGGGAAACCACAAGGTGTCAATCGACCTTGTCGATAACCATAATAGCCTGTCACCTTCAACCCGTTTACAAAAGGGTAAGGTCGTGATACTACGGAGTTCCGAAGCTAAAATGACTTATCTTCTCTCTGTTCTAACACTAGCTTCCTAGACCTTAGTCACATGGTTCCTTCGAAGACTCTCGTGGGCTACGTGTTATTCTTTTAGCCGTAAAGGGGTTAAGGATATGGACATGAGCCCTTGGTCATACAAAGAGGAGTTTAAAGGAAATGACCTTCTTCCACAAAGTTTGAACTTTACATTCCCATTAAGGTAGGTCTGACGGGTTGGCAGGACTTCAACATTTCAACAAATCCTACCCTGGTTCTCCTACAGATTCACATCCCATGACTCTCTAGTAGCTATACTGAGGTGAACAGAGAAGCATTCAGAAACATGGACTCATAGAGAGACAAATACATATTCCTACCTTTAATCATTCAATACAGAACTTAGTCAATCCATATACATGCATTAGAAATTTGTAACACGGAGTATGAAAATACTTATTAGAAAACTAGAGTTTGTGAAGGACTGTTGAAAAGGGTGCATGTTTCCACCCAACCATAGGCACATCCACTCCTGATGGATTTACTGTTGGCCACCCCCCGAGCTAGAACATGATGCTCTCAGATATACTCTTTCCTCTTGCTCAATGACAGTCGAGGATGAAGGTTACTCTCCTCGTCCTACATGATCTTGGCAATCGGTTTTCTCTATAACAAGCAAAAAGGTATGCTCTAGTACTTCCAAAGTCACTCATCATCCTCGTTTATTAACTTGTAATGAAAACCCTGCCCATGGCTTCTTGTGCCCAGAATAAGTTTACCTCCCAATTCTTCCTCGAACCAGAGAACTACAAAATGTGTTTTCCTCTTTGCTCTATTCGCATATCCCCTTGCTCTCCCTTCTGCCTCTGCCCACGAATTACCTTTTCCTTACCTTTCTCAACAAGGTTGTGTGGTTCTGAATCCCCAACTCATGGTCAAGTGTGGAGTCTTACATATGGGTACTCTGCCCCATCTCCTCATTAACTCTTGAGGAGGACTTCCCCAGCTACCACTTCTGATAGGTAATTAATATCTGGGTCAAAGGACTTTTCTTAGTCATCAATTCCAGTAGGGTACTAGTTTGGTGGGGGTCATTTCAACCATTCCTGGTTTCCCTAACCATATCTCTCATAGCATCCATGGTCTATCTTGGTCGACCCCCTTTTCATCAATTATGCAACACTTATTCATTTTCTATTAATAACAAAAAATACATGCATTGACCTTTTATACAAAGGTTCATCAATTCAAACAATCACACATATCTAGTCTTCCATTGTCCCTTCCCTAGTTATAGTTATATTTACAAATTGGGGGAAACATGGGTGTTATTGAAAAACTCTTAACAATCCATGCATTAATACTCTACCTAAATAAAATCAAAAGTTTGGCTCGATCATTCACCACAGAACCACATGTAATCCATCCATCAATACCTTAAAACTCAACAATCAAATTTCCATTTGAACAGGGAGTGGTAGGGCTATTGGGAAGATGAGGGGCTTATAATGAGCGAAAAATGGTAGCATGGATGGGAAGTGACCAAGGAATATTGTTCAAGCAAATGCAGAAGTAACGGAAAATGTATCCATTTCCAAACTTCCAACACCAGTCATCAGGTAGTCTTTTCTTTTGCTATTAATCTTTTCTCTTTTCAAAAAAAAGAAATTCATAATAATAGGGCAGGGAATGTTTAAAATGTATTTGGGAAGGCGAGGTGCATATAATGAGCGAAAAGTGGGATAATAAAAGGGGGGGGGGAATGATTATTGTTCTATAATATGCAATAGTATCTATTGAAAATTGTCATCACCAACAATTGCCAAACTATTCTATGTTAAGAATTCAAATCCATGACACAATAGTTTTAAAGCACCCAATATAAAACCCCGGGAACATTCGGGACTGTGAAAATTTACAACTTCAATTTCCCCTTCCTTTTATTTATTAGCAAAGCTTTTATATAAGAATGTTAACATAGTCACAAAATAATTAAAAATAGAATACACCCAACACGCATGGGAGGCTGACAACACACATAACGACATTGGCCTTTCACTATATAGCCCTTGTATCACAAGCTTCAATGTTAGTTGCGTAACAGACTGGGTCGAAAACCTCATATGAACCTGGTGCTCATCATTTTAATTTAACATCACATAACTTCAAAAACAACCAAACCCCCATGGATAATCAACAAATGAGCCAAGACTTCATGTGTATAACCTGTATTCCTCACTGTCAGGTTAATTACTATAACCCATATCAACACCAGAGTTAGAATCTTACAGATCTCCATACACCAGATGAAAGAACCAAGGTATGGGCACGAAAAGGCGAAACATTCATATTTGCGAGAAAAAAAAAAACCATTTATTTCCACAGCAGACTTTCCACAGACCTCATAAGGTGGCCGCAAGGAAAATACACCTATATATTCACAACAATTGAAAGATAGTTTAAAGGAGATGTAAATATTCCAAAGACTGAGTAAAGGGGTATGGCGTTACGCAAAAAAAAAAAGACAAATTGTTCTTTTATTTCTCAGAAAAAAAAACCTTGAATTTTAATGAACAGAGATGAGTGAAACCAAAAAAATATTTTCCATAATTATTTTCCAACAGTCATAGCAACAGAAGCAGCACTCATTCTGGGCGCAACACAATCGCATGATCCAAACATAAAGGAATTTCGAACACCATTCTCAGCTTGAAAAATTTAAATGCCAACAGAGAGGAAACTCCATATAAATGGAATTTGCACAGTCATGATAACCACATACATCCATCAAAACGTTGGAAAGAAAATGCAGTCTATAAGCAAATCTAAGAGCCAACATCATGATTTTATTTAGAGCAGAGCTACAGTTCATGAATGGAAGGGTAAGAGCCAACATACATGTATGGAGAATTCTAGAAAACAACCAGAACCACTATTCTTTCCAAGGCCAAGCAAAATGGAGGCAGCACCAGCAAAAGCAACCAACACAAATGTCAACCAAGTGAGGGTGGTGACCTCGAGGTAGGGTTAGAGCAACATGCACGTTGTTTCTCACATTAATTTCCATCAACTAGAGCCAACTATGAGCACACCCAATACATCCGGTGCATAGTCCACTACATTTTCCACATAACATTTCAATCCAACAATTGAATTTTCCTCTTTTCCTTAAACTCATAAGTTTTATATGTGTACTTGATACTTTGCACCAAATACATTTCATGTCCCACATTATTTGCTAGGGAAGGATTGTCACCTTATAAAACTTAACAATTGTCCACGATAATAATAAGAATATCATAAGTGCAATATGCCATAGCTATATATGGCCCATGCTTGGAGTTTGAATCAACAAGTCAAAATATATGTGTATCAAGAATAAACCAAGATGCTCATAAAAACAACATTTTCTCCCCTTTCCTTTTTAAATTAAATTTCCAATAAACCCCATCATTCATACAGAAACCAGTATCGAATTTCAAACTGTAGAGTCATCTTTTCAAGGTAGTCATGAGCGCAATCAAATAACAATATCTTTCATCATTATTCACACAATGGGGTCCCACCTATTTAGTATATTATTAAGTATATATAAGTATTAAGGCATTGCAACCCATTTGCAGGCAGGGTTTCCATGTTGTGCTTTTGGGCATCAACAGGGATCATGAGTCGTTTCTTTTGGAGAGTCTACTAAAGGCTCAAGGCTTAGCTATGGGGGAGATAGTTGAGAACATTCCTTGTGGACTAACCCACAAGGAAGTATATGCATCCATGGAGTGGGTGGACAGGTATATGACAGACATGGGCATGCTCTGGGATATAGGTTCAAGCGACACCAGTAAAGTGATCGATATAGTAGCGCCTACGGGATACATAATGGAACTAGATGATTAAGTGACAAGCAACAATATGCAAAGGTATTCATCGGCACACGGTAGTGTACAGTGAAGTTTTGGTGTGTTTCCTCTAGGAAGACCTCCCGATAGAGTCCTGAAGAA
This sequence comes from Picea engelmannii, assembly GCA_009831015.1. NCBI lineage: Eukaryota > Viridiplantae > Streptophyta > Pinopsida > Pinales > Pinaceae > Picea > Picea engelmannii. Next base: position 521,263 of record ML782463.1, on the reverse strand, counting down.
TACCATTGAATTGAGGTTACCCGGGATCAGTGAGTGGATGGGTGAGCCTCGGGGAGCAGCATATCCCTTGATGATCAATCTTCATCCAGGATATCATCAGATGAGGGCTAGGGAACAGGATACTCACAGGTCTTCTTGCATACATCATTATGATTTCTTGGTCATGCCCTTGGGGTTGACCAATGCACTAGTCCTTTTCCAGTCTTGCAGACAGTGGTAGAGGCATCTATTGTTTTTATTTGCTGCCCTCATGGTATACAACAAGATAGGAGAGGATCATTGGATCCAGTTGGATTAGACAATGGGCATTGTGGTTGTTAGTTTTAAAAGTTGAAATGTTAAAAGTTTGAGCTTTGGCCAGATATTGAATCTAATGGCACATATGACAAGCATGCTATCAGAAGCAACACATTCTTGTAGCGCACATTTTTGTAATATTTGGACAACTCCTTAGTCGACTTCTGTTTATTTTGGAAAAATTATTGGGTCTTTTTTCAAATCTCAGCTAAGGTTGTGCCCAATCTCCAAGGTCAATTCCAAAGTAAAACATTTTTGAAGTGTATCCAGTTCTTTTGCAAAGGCAAATTTGCTCGAGGTTATGAAGCATAATTGAGGACCAAAATACCTTGCACAACACGTCAATTGGACTCTTATACTCCTGTGAATATAAACCATCTCTTATAAACTAGTCCAAAACACAGGAAGGGAGGTTTCATAAATTTTATGAGCATATCCTATTTGTGCGTTGGGAGTTTATTATCATTGTAAACTGTTGACTCATCATTCTTAAGTGAAATCGATCCCAGTTGAGTGAGCAAGGCGTATGGAACCTTTTTCCTTCTAACTACTACATATTTTCAGTTGGGATTGATTAATCCATATTGTATTTCTCTGGATTACAATCTAGTGGTTAAAACCTACATATATGGAGGCTTGTTACCAACTTCTTTTTTCTGGGCCCTTTTTCTATCAATTTTGCAATTCGACTATTATTAATAGCAAGGTATGGTGTACAGTTAGAAGGAGGCCCATTTGATAGTCAGACAGCCGACTTTTTGTGAATGATTATTTTTGCAGCATTGTATCTTCTTGCATTTGCCTTTATTCCGGCTTTGAGGTCAGAATTCCTAGGAATATCCTTGGTTTTCATGCTTATATACATTTGGGCAAGGGAGTATCCAAATGAACAAGTCAACATATCTGACCTCTTTACGCTCAAGGGTTTCTATTTGCTCTGGGTAATGCTAGCCTTGAATGTGATTTTTGGTTCACCACTACTTCCAGATCTTATGGGCATCATTGTTGGGCATCTGTATTACTTTCTGAAAGAGCTCCATCCTCATGTTGGTGGAAGAAATATATCGAAGACGCCGCTTTGGGTACGCAATATCGTTGCACAAGTTCAAGCCAACAATACTGTAGGAACAGAACCAATAGCATTCGCTAAGATAATTCAATCAAAGGCTTTCTAGTTGGCCATGTTCACAGAAGTATTGTAAGTCCGAATCGTGCAGGAGAAACCCTATCCCGTCAAGATGAAGACGCAGCAGTATTGTGGTTGAGCCACTGTAAAACCAAAGCATTGATTAACCATTGTCATATAAGGTTAATTGAAGGATCCGGATGTCAAGAATATAAAGCAGCTAGTGCATAAGTTCACTATGCATTGAGATTTCTATATGAAAGTTCAGCATTAAAATCGAGAGAGTCGCTCAGACCATGTTTTCAAGGCAGATTTTTCAATGTAAATCCCCAGAAGGAACACACGGGCATATATAGACTGAAATGGGAAAATTCCCAGGTGTCAAAGAAGTTGTGAAATATTGACAACGTACAAACACAAGCAATCGACAATAAATAAATATCTCTCGGGTGTTGAATAATGAATACGCTATCATTATCGATTGCATTCACAGAGAGGCCAGTTATGTTTTCAAGCTCAAGGAGGAGGATCACGATTAAAATCTTCTCATAACCATTAAGAAAACTGGATATTTATCTATGCATCTTTTCCACCTTCAAGTGTCAGATTTGCTTATGGAATAGCAGGGTTTCGATACAATGGATCACTCTTGTTTTCAACTGTGTTCAGGGTCGGTGTTTTGGTTGCTCTACAAGTCTAGTTCTCAGTCACGGCCTATTGTAATATCCCTAGGTCACGCCCAATTGTAATATAGATGCAAATGTACTTAAGTTGGTGAGTTCTTTTGATATCATTTTGTATGCACATTTCATGGTATAGTGTGTGCATGTACTGCGCAGTAAAATGAGGAAGTGTGCACATTCCTGGATACCGCACGCAACAACTTGAGTGCGCGCGATTGTGAGGCCAGCGAGTCTTTGTGTATATGTTATGTTTTATAGGCTGGTGAGCCAGTTATTATAAGCTAGGATGCTTACGTTTTGATTAGGGCAGAGAGCTTAGATGTTAAAGGCCAGTGCGCATGTTTTTGTACATGTCAAATAATTAATATAAAATACATCATTGCACGCAGACCAACCACGATAAAAGAGATGGGGGACTAAACTCCACTGGTTAGGGAAAGGGAGGGCCTAAGTTAAGGAAAGGAGCTAAGCTAGGGAGCTTAAGCCAAAAAGGAATATTATATTAATATTTCTTTAAAATAAAGTATGGATGATTATTGTATCCTAAGTTCTAAAGTTGGGGCCAAGTGGGCCAAAGTAGCTCCCAACATGACAAGTGTCAAATTGGGGACATGCATACATATTGTTGGGACTTAGTTCATTTCCTATCATCTGATCGATCATGCAGACCAACATTCCTACTATCCAGTCAATCATCCATGAGTATTCACACACCATTGAGCTATCTTTCATATGTTAATGACAATACCTAAACCTGGATCCATAGCCATTTTTGTGTTGGTGTATCTGGTTAGCTTGGGAGCTGGACTGAAGAAGTGAGTTGTCATGCCCGTGAGCAATTCTCTGGGTGAGAGAATTGTTGAGGATTGATTTCTGAAGGTGTTGAACTGCAGTTACAGTGCTCTGAGACTTCCTATTTGGCCTATTGTTGAAGCCCGGAAAGGAAGTGGGGCAGTTGAAGGACTGTTGAGCAGAGAAGGGGCACACTTCCTGGGTGGGAGAGGCATGTGGGGAATGAGGGAATATAGGTTGTTATTTGAGTGAGAACCTCTGACAGAGTCTTTCCTATTGTCCATGAGCCTTTAGCTTGGTTAGGAATCCCTTTACTCGGGTGGAGTTTAGTCCTAGCTCGGGGGTGACTCACTGTTGAGAGTGATGAATAGTGTTGTATAAGGCTAGGAGGTTCATGGAAGGTCTACACGCAGTTGGTGATATTCTCACAAAGATAATTGTCAATTGTGTGATAAATTTACATGTTGCATTGTTATTTACGTGTTTAATTTTATGGGTTTATCCTCTGCGTGATTATAACTGTCTGTATGTTTACGGGTATTTCCTGTATATGTTGCATGTCTATGTTTACTGTTATTTCAGTGTGAATCCATGCATTTACGAAATGTATTTGTCTGTTTACATTTTACATGTAAAGATTCCTCAAGTGTTATGTGTGCATATGTTTTAATTGCATGCAGTTAGAAAAATATATGTGGCATAGCTCAGTTGGTTGTTGGGTGTGTTACAGTATGTTCCGCAGAGAGAACAAAGAGAGTTCTCTCGTGTAGCGTGGTCCGGCCATGGGTGGTCAGGGATGTTACAAATTGGTATCAAAGCTACAGTTTTCAACACTAAGCCTGGATGGGCCGAACAAGTTAAGTTGAAGCGAAATTTCACATAGGATTTATTTCGAGGTGGCCAAATTTCGAGTTGCAAAGCGTCCAGCTACAATACAGTACAAAAAATGGGAAAAAGCCCCAATTTTGGTTGGTAAATTCATGGGGAAATTGAGAAATTCGGCCATGTGGTAAGATATTATGGATTTAATATATGTTCTAGCAAATTCAGACCCGGAATTGGTCGAATTTGAAGTTACAGTGAATCCATGATAGTTGGAGCGAGATTAATAAATAAAATTCTCAATTCATGAATTGATTTTGGGGAAATTCGTTCCAGAAATGTCAACCCACAATGATTTGTTGTTGCAGAGGTTCAATTGGTGTTGTCAGGGTGAAATTGAATGAATTTCATGGTTGCAGAATGTCTATAGTAAATTGGGGAAAAGTTAGGAAAAATCCCCAATTTCTGCAACAGAATTCACGAGGATTTGATGCGCATAAAGGTGAATGTGCAAAAGTGGGCGCACTAAAAATGCATGATGCGCAGTGAAAATCTTGTGATAGGTAAAATTTGGCACTGCACAGAAAGATATTCGCATGCTGGTGCACGCCCTAAATTTTGGTGCCACGCGGAAAAATGTTAGTGTGCGGGTGTGCGCGCTAAATTTTGGTACCACGCAGAAAAATAGTGGTTTTCTAGTGTGCACACTAAATTTTGGCGCCACGTGGAAAAATGTTGGTGTGCGGGTGTGCGCGCTAAATTTGGCATTGCACAGTGTGCATAATCATAACAAGTGTGCGATGTGTGGACATTCATAATAATGGCGCGCGTGGTGTGCACAGTATTGGCATAGTGCAGTGGAGTTTGGTAGTTGCACGCGCAATGTGAGTATATGTTGTCGCACGACAATTTAGTGAAGGGTGTGTGCAGAGTATTGGTGCTCGGTGGGGCGTATTAAAATTTGGCATGGTGCATCATGTCGAGTGAAATGCATGCGGTAAAAAAACCGTGCACGGTGAATATCAACGCGCGGTACAAAAACTATGCACGGTGAATATTGACACGCGACATAAAAGTAGTGTGTGCAAGTTAGTGGTGCAACAGAGAAGTGATACATAGTGGTTTTAAAGTGCATGAAGCATGATTTCCCTTGTGTTGTTGTTGTGCATGCTAAATATGGGTTTACAGATTGAATTTTGTGCGCAAAGTCGTTTGGAAGGCGAATAACAACAGAAAACTAGTGATTTTCTACGACATTTTATATCATTTGAACGTCATACTTTTGCAGCGCGTTTTTGAGGGCCTTAAAAGTGTTTTTAGAAACTCAAAAACCACAAGATAGAGGTGTACCAAAAGTACACTTTGTCTCTGCAGTTCAAATAAAAGAGCTCGGATAGATCTTTCTAATGGTGTAAATTGTTCGTCAAACAGAGCTTTTTTTAGAAAGTTACAGCACAAACAGTGGAGGGTAAATTTTATGACCCAACTAACTTCAAAAGGCCATAACTTTCTGCTCCGGAATCGGATTGAGGTGCAGGAGAAGTAAATGGAAAGATATTGAGCCATAGAAGACAGTACCATAGTTAAATTAAATTTCTAGGCATGTTAAAAGTGTTTAACATGGAAAATAAGGTGCCTATAACATTCCAGACCAAAAAGCATAAATTGGCCTAGAACTTCAGCAAGATGTAACTAGCAACCCAGAACCCAAAATGAGGTGAAACTTGGAAAAAATGTGCATAATATGTTCATGAGGAAACCCAATTGAGCTCATATGAAATATGAAATGGATTAAGTGCAAGAATGCATAATTACAGCACAGAATTGCGCCAAGTGGAAGTATGAACAGAAAAGGAAATGGGAAAATTTCAAATGACCATAACGTTCTGCTCCAGACTCGAAATTGAGCATGTGAGAAGGCGTTGGAAAGGTATCGGACAGTGGAATATAAATATCCACCCAGAAAGTTGATTTGGGCATTCAATTTTCTAGGAATTTATAAGAAATAGTTATGTTATATTATTGAACCAAAATGGTTCATATTTTTCATAAAACTTATTGAAACAGTTAGCCTGGAAAAGTTTGTTGGTTGCACAAAGATTTTGCAAAGTTAACAACAACTAGATCAGATCAATATAAGAATATATTCCAGAGGAATGGAAGAGGCACAAGGGAATTACATCCATGAAGATGAAATTAGAGGGATGGATGTCCATTTGGGCATTGAAGGAACAAACTGCAATGGACATGGAGATGAAAGGAATGAAAACATGAATATGTCAGAGACCATTAAAAATTTGCAGAAGGATGTCCAAAGCCATAAAGTTGATAATGAAAGAATTATGAGAGCCAAGGAGCAGCAGGATGACTTCAACATGAAGTTATTGGAGGGCTTGAACGGAATAGAAAATAAATTGGATGAGAGTGACTCAAGCAAGTCAGGAAATCACAGGTCTCATGATGAGAAAATAAAAGCAAGAAGTGTTAGCAGGCACCACCATCACTCCCCGAGGAATTACAATAAGAGGGCACACAGCAGCTCAAGTCCATCCCCTCTTAGAAATAATAAGAGGTCTAGGGTGGATGAGCTACGAGGAGAAATGAACAAAATCAAACCTCCTACTTTTGATGGTGGGCACAAAAAGGATGAAGATGCAGAGACATGGTTGTTGGGCATGAGAAAGTATTTTGAATTACATAATTATTCTTCTCATGCAGAAGGTATAATTGTTATCTATCAACTCAAGGGAAAGGCATCCATGTGGTGGGATCAGCTTGTGTAGGTGCAGCACATTAAAGAGAAAAATGTTACTTGGAGAGAAATCAAGAAGTATTTTGAGAAGAAATACTTGACTAAGAGATACTATGACAAGAAAATGAAAGAGTTCTTTGAACTCAAGCTTGGGAGTATGACCATAGATGAATATGAAATAAGGTTTTTAGAACTGTTGAAGTATGTCTCTTTCATCAAGGATGAGACAGTGAAGATTCAAAGGTATTTGAGTGGATTACCATCATTCATCAGTGACAAAATACAGTATGATGATCCCAAGACATTGGAGGAGACCATAAAGTGAGATAAATACCTTTATGATCAACAAAAATCAAGGCCAACTTTCCAAAAATATTGGGAAGACAAAAATAAATTCAAGGTGGATCATAGGAAGAAGGGAACTAAGCCACCATTCTTTAGAAACAATCCACAGGGACAACAAACTCCTAGAGAGCCCAAAATGATTGAAACAGGGGGTCAAAGGTCAAGGCAGCCACCAGTTCAATGTTGGGGTTGTAAAGGAGATCACATGTTCAGAGATTGTCCTCACAAAGGTGAAAAGGGGAGGATTGTTCACAATGTACAGCAAGCTAAAACAATGGAGGACATGGGCAGAAATGTACCCAGGATCTATGCAGCCCTTGACAATAAGAAAGAAGCATATTAGTCACATATGATTGAAGTGGAAGGTACGATCAACGACCGAACCATTGTTATTTTAATTGATTCAGGAGCTATTCATAGTTATATAGATCCTAAGGTGGTGGAAATTTTGCATTTTCCAAGAAGGAAGCATGGAAAATCTTGGTTGGTGCAGCTGGCTATAGGAGCCAAAAGAAACGTTAATGAGATAGTTAAGTCATGTCTTATGGACATGAATGGGTTGAACACCAAGGCAGATTTGAACATATTGACTTTAGGTTCCTATGACCGTCTAATTGGGATGGATTGGTTGGACCAACATCATGCTCTCTTAGATTGTCATAACAAAGCATTTACTTGCTTGGATAAGGAAGGGAGCCAAAGGAAAGTGCAGGGAATTGCCAGGGCAGTAACCATCAGAGAAATTTCAGCATTGCAGTTGAAGAAATGTTATAGGAAAGGGTGTCAAATATTTGCAGCACATATGGAAGAGACACCTAGAGATAAGGTGCCAAATTTGGAAGATTATGCAGTCTTGGAAGAGTTTGAAGATGTGTTTAGAAAAGTACCAGGACTACCCCCAAAGAGAGATACTGATTTCTCTATAAATTTAATGCCTAGAGCAGCTCCAGTGTCAAAGACTCCTTACAGAATGAGTACACCAAAGTTGAAGGAGTTGCAAATGCAGCTTGAAGAACTTCTGAAGAAGGGGTATATATGCCCAAGTGTGTCACCTTGGGATGCCCCAGTCTTGTTTGTGAAGAAGAAAGATGGGACATTAAGATTGTGCATTGATTTCAGACATTTGAATAAAGTGACTGCTAAGAACAAGTATCCTCTGTCGAGGACCGATGATCTTTTTTATCAATTGAAGGATGCAAAGATCTTTTCAAAGATAGATCTCAGGTCAGGATACCATCAGGTAAGGATTAAAGAGGAATACATCAACAAGACCACCTTCAGGACAAGGTATGGTCATTATGAGTTCACAATGGTGCCATTTGGGTTGTCAAATGCACCAGTTGTTTTCATGTGCTTAATGAATGGTGTTTTCCGAGAATATTTAGACAAGTTTGTCATTGTCTTTTTGGATGACATTTTGGTATATTCCAAGTCAGAAGAAGAGCATGAGCATCATTTGAGGATGGTGTTTCAAGTATTAAGGGAGCATTAGTTGTATGCCAAATTGAGCAAGTGCTCATTCTATCATAAGCAAATTCATTATTTGGGGCATATCATTTCAAAGGATGGGATAGCAGTGGATCCTGAGAATATAGAAGCCATTAGAGAATGGTCAGTGCCAAAGAATGTGATAGAGGTGAGATCATTCATGGGTCTTGCAGGCTACTATAGGAGATTTGTTGAAGGATTTTCAAAAATTGCACACCCAATCACTTCCTTGCAAATAAAGGGTGTGAAGTTTCAATGGACATTGGATTGTGAAAAGAGTTTCCAACACTTGAAACAATTATTGACAAGTGCTCCAATACTAAGGATTGCAGACCCAAATGAAAACTTCATTGTATTCACAGATGCATGTAAAGAGGGACTTGGTGGAGTCCTCAGTCAAAATGGGTTTGTTATATGTTATGAATCAAGGAAGTTGAAGGAGAATGAAAGAAACTATGCCACTCATGATTTGGAGTTGGCATCCATAGTGCATGCCTTGAGGAAATGGAGACACTACCTCATGGGGAAAAGGTTTGAGCTTAGGACAGACCACAATGGTCTAAAATATTTATTTGACCAACCAACTCTAAATGCTAGGCAAAGCAGATGGTTAGAATTTCTAAGTGAATATGACTTTGATATAAAGCATATCAAAGGGAAAGAGAACAAAGTGGTTGATGCCCTCAGCAAAAGAGTACATGAAATGCATGCTACAACCATTAGCATGTACCAATCAGATTTGAAAGGCATAATTATAGAGGTTTCCAAATTAGATTTGCATTACAAGGAATTAGTGACAAAATTACAACAAGGTATTTTGCAGCAGAAAATTGAAGAATACAAGTTAAATAATGACGAAATTCTCATGTACAGGGGCAGAATTTATGTACCAAATTCTAATGAATTGAAAAATCTGATATTGAGAGAAATGCATAATGTGCCTTATGTTGGGCATCCAGGTTAACAGAAAACTATTGCAGCTGTCAAGAGCCAATATTATTGGCTAGGCATGAAGAAAGAAGTTGCAGATTTTATTGCCAGATGTTTGGAATGTCAAAAGGTAAAGGTTGAGCATAGACACCTAGTTGGTTTGCTACAGCCATTACCCATTCCTAAGTGGAAATGGGAAGTTGTAACAATGGATTTCATCACTAAACTTCCTAGAACAAACAAGCAACATGATTCTATCATGGTAGTGGTGGATAAGCTTACTTAAGCTGCCCATTTTATTCCAGTTAAGCTCACTCACAAGGCAACGAACATTGTTGATGTTTATATGAAATAAATTGCTCGATTACATGGCATATCCAAGACAAATGTGTCTGATAGAGATCCAAAATTTACCTCAAAATTTTGGAAAGGATTTTTTAATGGATTTGGAACAAATTTGAATTTTAGTATAGCTTATCATCCAAACTCAGATGGTCAAACAGAGAGGGTGAATCAAGTGATTGAAGATATGTTAAGGATGTATGTGATGGATAAACCATCAAAATGGGAAGACTACCTACACTTGGTAGAATTTTCTTATAACAATGGGTACCAAGCATCTTTAAAGATGAGCCCATTTAAGGCACTTTATCGCAGATTAGCAACACACCAGTAATTTGGGATAACCCAGCAGACATAGCAGTGGTTGGACCAAATTTTCTCAAGGAAATGGAGGAGCAAATGATAAAAATAAAGCAAAATTTAAAGGTTGCCCAGGACAAGCAAAAAAGTTATGTTGATAAGGGCAGAACTCATGGGTAATTTAAAGTGGGTGACCATGTGTTCTTGAAAGTGAAAGCCAACAGAAGTTCCCTGAAGTTGGGAAACTGTTCAAAGTTGGCAGCTCGCTATTGTGGGCCATTTGAAATCCTAGAGAGGATTGGTCCAGTGACTTATATGATTGCATTGCCTGCATCTATGTATGTTCATAATGTATTCCATGTATCATTGCTAAAGAAATGTATACCTGATGTTAATCATGTTATTGATTGGAATGTGATCAGGTGGAGCAAGAAGGCACTTTTCAAGTGCATCTGGTACGCATTATGGACCGGAAAATCAAATAGCTCCATAACTGAGCCATAGAGCTTGTAAAGGTCCAATGGACCTGGTACGGTCTTGAGGACTCTACTTGGGAGCATGAGGATGCAATGCGGGCAAAATACCCGCATCTTTTTGAGGATTTTTGAAATTTTGTTGTATGGGTACATGATGCACTGAGGACAGTGCATAAATAAGGGGAGGGGATTGTAATATCCCTAGGCCATGCCCAATTGTAATATAGATGCAAATGTACTTAAGCTGGTGAGTTGTTTTGATATCATTTTGTATGCACATTTCATGGTATAGTGTGTGCATGTACTGTGCAGTAAAATGAGGAAGTGTGCACATTCCTGGATACTGCGCGCAACAACTTGAGTGCGCGCAATTGTGAGGCCAGCGAGCCTTTGTGTATATGATATGTTTTATAGGCTAGTGAGCCAGTTATTATAAGCTAGGATGCTTATGTTTTGATTAGGCTGGAGAGCCTAGATGTTAAAGGCCAGTGCGCCTATTTTTTTACATGTCTCATAATTAATATAAAATACATCGTTGCGCACAGACCGACCACGATAAAAGAGATGGGGGACTAAACTCCACTGGTTAGGGAAAGGGAGGGGATAATTTAAGGAAAGAGGCTAGGCTAGGGAGCTTAAGCCAAAAAGGAATATTATATTAATATTTCTTTAATATAAAGTATGGATAATTATTTTATCCTAAGTTCTAAAGTTGGGAACAAGTGGGCCAAAGTAGCTCCCAACATGACAAGTGTCAAGTTGGGGACATGCATACATATTGTTGGGACTTAGTTCATTTCCTATCATCTGATCCATCATGCAGACCATCATTCCTACTATCTAGTCAATCATCCATGAGTATTCACACACCATTGAGCTATCTTTCGTATCTTGATGACAGTACATGAACTTGGATCCATAGCCATTTTTGTGTTGGTGTATCCGGTTAGCTTGGGAGCTGGACTGAAGAAGCGGGTTGTCAGGCCTGTGAGCAATTCTTTGGGTGAGTTAATTGTTGGGGATTGATTCTTGAAGGTGTTGAATTGTAGTTACAGTGCTCTGAGACTTCTTGTTCGCCATGTTGTTGAAGCCTGAAAAGGAAGTGGGGCAGCCGAAGGACTGTTGAGCAGAGAAGGGGCACACTTCTTGGGTGGGACAGGCATGTGAGGAATGAGGGACTGTAGGTTGTTAGTTGAGTGAGTACCTATGATAGAGTCTTTCCTATTATCCATGAGCCTTTAGCCTGGTTAGGAATCCCTTTACCCGGGTGGAGTTTAGTCCCATCTCAGGGGTGACTCACTGTTGAGAGTGATGAACAGTGTGGTCTAAGGTTGGGAGGTTCGTTGAAGGTTTGCACGTATTTGGTGATATTATCACAAAGATAAGTGTTAATTGTGTGATAAATTTACATGTTGCATTGTTATTTACGTGTTTAATTTTATGGGTTTATCCTATGCATGATTATAATTGTATGTATGTTTATGGGTATTTCCTGTATATGTTGCATGTCTATGTTTACTGTTATTTTAATGTGAATCCATGCATTTACGAAATGTATTTTTCTATTTACGTTTTACATATAAAGCTTCTGCAAGTGTTCTGTGTGCATATGTTTTAATTGCATGCAGTTAGAAAAATATATGTGGCATAGCTCAGTTGGTTGATGGGTGTGTTACAGTATGTTTCGCAGAGAGAACAAAGAGAGTTATCTCGTGTACCGTGGCCCGACCATGGGTGGTCGGGGACGTTACACCTATTTTCTTAGTTTTCTATGTGTCAACTCACCTAAATCTCCATTCAAGCCCCAAGCTCTTCATGTTTCCTTCTCCGAGAGCTGGATTGAGGCATTGGTCATTAATAGAGATGTTTGTGGAAAAATGAGCGCAGTACACAATGATGGGGCCATACAAGCAGACAGGAAGATGATGCTTTAAAAAATTCACGAAGACTTTGGTGTTGTAATCTCTATTTTGGTTTTGGTATCTGTTTCGACATCTATAATAAACAGGGCTCATCTTATTAGCATTTACCAAAATCACTGAGAAATTTTTCTGTGAAATCAAGGGCTTCAGATTCAAATGATAACTCAAGTAAAGATGTAAAAGGAAAGATTAAGATCTCAAGATTCAAGGGATCTCATTCATTTTCAACCTTACATCAAATATTTGGAAGGAGAATCTAATCTCTCCAAATAAGGCACAGGTGACGGAGCATCAATCAAAGAAGTTAATTTCCAGATTTTCGGGCAAAGATTAAGTAGTGAAATGATAAGTTCGATTTGGATAAATGTTCCAGATTCGAGTAATCTTTTCCAATAGTCAAAGCTGAAATATATTTATAGAAAAATAATCATCATCAGTTCTAATTATTCGGGAAACCTTTGTATCCAATTACATATCTTTAGATTTAGATGTTTCCAGGCATGAAATGATTTTAGTTATTTTTGAATAGGATTAGTTCCTAGAACCTAGGTAGAGTTTGTTTATGTATTTTTATATATAGATTATTCCAGGAGAAGGCAGCTAGGGGAGGGGACCCAAGAGATTTGGAGCCTCTTGAGAAGCAGATTCGGTTTTCATTTTGAAGGAAGATAAAGGTCTGGAAAATGGAAAAAAGAGACTGATTCTTGTAACACTTAGCACTCAAGGAATTATACATCCTAAATGGTCAGATTGTAATTTTTATGGTTTCATGTTGTTACTCTTATCTTGAATGAAATGGAAGTCTTTTGCAATGCAGAGATTTCTTCTTGATTCAGCTACGATTTCAATAAATTCTTTGTTGTTAATTACCTGCTTCCTGAAATTTGTGTTGAGATTTTTGTTTCAAGCCTAGAATGATATTTTGGGCTTGAAAATCTTCTCATGCATGAGTAAACAAATTGGTGACTTGTGTTATGTGTTTCCTTCTCTTTGCATCCAAATGTTTATTTATCTTAACCATTAGTGTGGATACTCATGTCTAAGCAAATTATTGCTTGAATCATAGATATTGTGACCAAATCCTTAACCTTTTCACCTAACCTACAACCAATTTCAAAACCTAAAAATCATATTTACCTATAAAATCCATTGCAATAATTCGATGATGCCCTAACTTTCCCTTTAGCAGTCAAGTGCAACTTTAGGCACTAACAGTGGCCATGACAGAGGTCTTTCATTTGGACCATGTGATCAGTGTACAGAATGCACAGAAGAAGATCCAAACTCTATTCAATCAATTCATAGAGATTTCAGTAGTCATTGGGGGTGGTGGACTTCCAATTTGGTGGTGGGATCCGAGTATTGATCAAAGTGATATACTTCTTCAGATGATGAGGATGATTGATAGGGTTGTTTTAGTGATTGGTCTGCATCATTGTGGGGATGTTGTGAGAGGATTTGTTGAGCTTTGTTCTTTATGGTGAAGTAGATTTTCCCTCACGATACCTAGGATTGAGTCTATCCATGAGTTGGAAGACTTTGAATTCATTTAGATGCCTTGGAAAAACATGATCCAGGATAGTGAATTCAATCCTTTCAAGGATTCAGCTTGGGTTTCTAAGAGAGGAAAGTAGTCTGAGAATGATGATTAGACAATTATGATCAGAGGGGTGCATCGTCAACATGATGGTTCCTCACGGAGTTTATATTGGGACCTTGGTACTGCGGTGTTTGATAGCTCGGCATCCTATACAAATGAGATGATCAATTTTTTCTTTCCAAATTTTACTTGTGGGATGCTTAGGATTGGTTTCTTGGAGGAGTGGTATTTTGGGGAGTTGATCGAGTTTATGCAAATTATGATTGCCTGGCTTATTAGGGGCAGTCAGGCATATTCTTGTGTTATCACCTTGCAGATCAATACAATGAGTAGAGGGTGATTTAGATCATGCAGGCTAGTTTAGGACCCTGGTGACTTTACCACTTATAAGCAAGTCCGAGAGAGGTTCACATGGAGGGACTTTGCAAACGATGTGTTGGGATATATTGGAGAGTGTACAACTTTTTAGTGGAGCAAGTTAGGGCACAATCATCCAGCAAGGTTGATATAATCCTTAACCATTTATGAGCAAGAGTGGGAGAGCATGTTGATAGACTACCTCACAGGTTTACCAAGGGTGCAGGGTGCAGGGAGAAAATAGTATGTGTGCAACAATTGACCAGTTATCAAAGTTCAGACACTTCCCGGTGATTTCTTCATAGTATGGGGCATCATGAGTGAAAAATATATCTCATGGGGAGATGTTTATAGTCCGTGAGTAGCCTCGACTCATTGCTAATGATCAATACAACGGGTTTTATAGAGTAGGTTGGAAAGAGTTTCTCATAGTTGCAAGCACAGGTTTGACTCCCAGTATTAGTTTTTACCCTCAAACAGATGTTCAAGTAGAGATGGTGAACCAATGGGTTGAGAGGTATCTACATGCTTATGTGAGGTCATGGATAGAGTGGTTACATTTAGGTGAGCATTGCTATGACACCACTCATGATAGTTTGCAGACCACCTACGAACAACAGAGGAGGTATGCAGACATGAACAGGGTGGAGCATAGTTTTGAGATTTGAGAGATGGCGTTGAGAGGATGAGGTCGCACCTCTATCATCCCTATGGGTTGTTATGAGCTCAAGTGCCAGAGCATATCTAAATTCACAATGTTTTCCATGTTTCATGTTTCAAGGACGTGTGGGAACCATGGGTTACCACTTCCACAAAGTTACCGGCACTAGATGAGAGGGGTAGATGATACTTACCCCGATGTATGGGAGGGGATATTGAGGAGAAGAGTGATCAGGGAGTATCGTATTAGGCAACAAGATTGGATGATAGGGCATGCTGTGTGGGAGAGTGAATAGATTTTGTAGCATCCTAGTTTGCAATTACTTAAGGACAAGCAATCTTGGGAAGGGAGGACTCTAATGTCCCTTTCCAAATGATCTCTCCAAGAGATCGACTCAATAGCCTAAGTGATTTCCATAGGCTATAGTTAGTGGGAAAGGGGGATTAATTAATTATTTAATGTCAATGAAGCAGAAAAAAGTAACTTTTTAAAAAAGTGACATTGAGTAATTAATTAACATGGTGTTTTAAGTGACTTGATTTTATAAAGTCACTTTCCTTTATTGAAAGGGTAAAAGGGTCTGAAAAGGGTCAATGAGGAAATTAAAGGAGAATGAGGGAAACCTCTCTCATTATGTAATTGTTATTCTCTAAAAACAAAATTGAGAAAGCTCTTGTGGCTTTTGGCTCTTAGGATGAAAAACCCTAGAGAACGAGATTGAGATTGGGTTTGCTGGCGAAACCATCCACCCTAGCCAATCGTAGACGAGGGATCATTCAAATTTCTTCATTGTGCTTCAGTGTGTTCGAGTATGTCATCATTTGGCAGTTGGGTTTCATGTGTTGGGGTTAATTTTGCTTGAGTAGAGCGATTTTGGGTTTGTGATTGCATTTTTATTAAGTTGGGGAGCGAGTTCATTCAACTAGAGGACGAATTTGCTTACTAGGTCTGAGTTAACTCATTGTTGGGTGAGTATTCTCTCTTATGGGTCACATTTCTCCTTGTTGGGTTGTTTCTCGGCTATTAGAGGTTGCATTTCTATTGGATGGGCTATTTTCTAGATTGTTAGAGGCCATGTTTCTCTTGTATGGGACATTTATGTATTATTAGAGGTCAATTTCCTTGATCGGGGCTCGTTTTCACTTTGTTGGGTAGCAACATTCTACCTTTGGGTCAAGTCTCTTGTCATTGGGACAAATTTATTCTTATTGGTCGAGTTTTTCCTATAGCAGAGACAACTTTGTGGGTTGAGGTCTGTCAACTAGTTGTTGGGCAACCATACATATTTTTTTCGGGTATATTCTCTTACCAACACACTTGTAAAATTCCACAGAAAAATATACCAGACCAAATATGTTAGTGGGGGCCAAGTTTCCTGCTATAAAGGGAACATTTCCTTGGTGGGTAATCGTGTAGTCCTGTAGAGGCCATTGTTATCATTGCAAATAGCTTGAGAGGGGATGATTAAACACAACAACAACTTGCAACACTCACTTATTCTAATTATATCATATTTGTACCAATTATATTCATGAGGTCGGATCTATCAAATTTATATTAGACATGTACACCTAATTGTTGTTGTATTAGTTCCATTTGAATTAATAATAAAGAGGATTAGATTGATGATGTTTTCTTGTTTTTATAACAATGATTTATAGTTGTTGTTCATTGTCACTTTACTGTTATATAGAATGCTTGTATGCAAATTGTTTGACTAAATGTCTATGTGGGGAAACTAAGTAAAAATACAAAAAAAATATAGTGGGGTTATTACAATTTATAAGGATGTATTGCTCAAGTTACGGGATTTCATTGGCCATTAACTTAATAACTATTCCACTTGGATAAGTTTTACTAGTATGATGGCCTATTGAATTTAACCAATAAGACTATATTGGATATATTTTCTTTTCACATGAGAGACTGGATATATTAGATATATTTTATTTTG
This sequence comes from Picea engelmannii, assembly GCA_009831015.1. NCBI lineage: Eukaryota > Viridiplantae > Streptophyta > Pinopsida > Pinales > Pinaceae > Picea > Picea engelmannii. Next base: position 504,416 of record ML782463.1, on the reverse strand, counting down.
ACTATATTTTCTAAGGTCTCCTTCAACTCACTCTGACTCCTGCGCGTTGCCTCCTGGTTTTCATGTAGGTGTATGACCAACGTACTCTCTATCTAAAGTATAGATTGATGTAGTTTTTGTGCCAAGTTTGTTGAGACTTGTGGCTCATTGTCCTCAACTGAACCTTCCATGTCTACCTCTGGTTTGCCTGCCTGCTTCCTATGTCTTCCCATATAGATACCACTAAACTTCTACATGCATTGATCCCCACCGGCTGTGAGGATGAACGCTCTAATACCACTGCAATGTTCCCAAGCCAATTTTTTCGTTGGGAACACTAACTGCTCACTTGTTTAACTGATGTGTGTGTGTTTGCTTGCAGGGTTACTTCTTGACTTATGTATTAGGGTTTGTAGATTCAGTTAACAAGCATATGAACATAGATATGAAGATATAGCATGTGGAAATACACGATATGACAAGAAACACCAAATATGGAACCAAACAGCATAGATCTTGCCTTTATTTAGAAAATAGGAAAGAACCTGATACAATAAGATTGCAGATCTGGAATAACATCAGATAGATCCTCTAGCTGAGATATGAGCTGCTACAAAATGCTCAGGATAAGAACATATAAGCCTCCCAAGGCTGAATACAAGATGAATCCCAATACAAACTGAACCAGGGTCAAGTCCCAACCCCCCTGGCTGAAGATACGCCCTCCTGAATTGATGTGAAGGACTAATATTTTGGCCTAGATGATGGAAGCCTCCAAATGGCACCAAACTATGCAGAATGATAGATCAGGGCAAGTAGAACCCCCTCCTAAAGTCTCAATCCGAAATGCCAAGAGTTGCTCCTCCAAATCATTGAATCCTCAAGTAGAACTGTGCCCTCCTGAATACTATCAAGACCCAATAATTCGACCATGTTGAAGGAGACCTCCAATCACTGTGAAACTCTCCAGAATAATAGATCAGGCCAAGGTAAACCTCTTGGTGAAGTCTCAAGGTGAGATCTGAACTTTTACTCCTCCAAACTTAATAGATATGATTCCTAGTAGCACCCTCCTTCTCTTCAAATCGTGCGAATGCTCTAGGAAATCAATTGGATAGTATAACTCTCTCAAAATGCACTAGAGATGATGATAAAGGCCCTGTAAAGAAAACCCTTGTGCTCAAATCTCCAAAAGTCTTCTCAGGATCCTAGATCGAATCTTCCTCCAATTAGTGGCGTGCCCCCTTTGTTGGAAACCCTCCAAGTTACTCCCTGTTGCTGCCTTGAATAGAAGAGAGTACCTGTAGCTGAAGTAGAATGGTGTGGGTGGAGTATTGCATCCCCGAGACCACGCTTGGAACAAGATAGGTGGAATATTTCACCACCAAGTTGTCCTCTATGGTTTGTATTCTCAAAACCCTCAAAATTGTTGTGCTCTAGAGCCCAAAATCAAAATGCAATAATCATCAAAAGGTGAGTAAGAGGTGCGCCCTTGCCTTTCCTTTATACCTCCAATCTGTTTCTTTGTTGAGTTAGTTAACCCCTAGGGTTAACTCCTAACTCAACCTCACATGTTCTATTTCTTCGTTGAGTTACTTTACCTTTTCCAAGTCAACTTAATATTATAACATTGAGTTTAGCTGACTTCTCCCCATAGTGCATGAGACTATAGTCTAGTGGGGATGACTAGACTATTGAGTCTTTCCAACCCTATTCATCAAGAGGTGGGGGACATTACAATCCAAGAGCATGATTTAAATATTGTGACTTCTACAACTATCAAGGAACATGACTTAGCCCTTGACTTAGCTCACTATGCTAAAAATAGTGAAGAAATTGATGAACATGATAGTTCCCTATCAGCACTATTCTACATTGATAATCAGATCCTTCTTGTGTCTGAACATCCTTGGTATAAGAATTTGGTTTACTATTTACAAAACCAAATATGTCCAGACAACTTAGACACTCATCAAAGGAGAAGGATTTGTCTTGAATCTACTAGAGATGTCATTATAGGAGACTTCTTGTTTCGAATATGTGTTGATGGTATGTTTCTTTGTTGTGTAAACAATGAGAAAGCACAAAAACTATTGCAAGAAACTCATGGTTCTTCAAATTATGTTATTCATGTAGGAGGTCATTTTTCTGCTAAAACCATCACTTTCAAGATTATTAGAAAAGGATACTATTGGCCTTCAATCTTTCATGACTCTTATGTTTTTTCGAGATCTTGTGACAATTGCCAAAAAATTGTTGGGAAAGAATGCCTTTCAGCCATGCCATTACAACCTGTCCTCTTGGACTTTCCTTTTTTGAAGTGGGGATTGGATTTTATTGGTCCTATTAATCCTTCGTCTTCAGCAGGACAAGTCTTTATTTTGACAGCCACAGACTATTTTACAAAATGGGTTGAAGTTGTCCTGCTTAAACATTCCACAAATGATCAGGTGATTTCCTTCCTTGAAAATAACATCTTTTCCAGATTTCTTCTTCCATTAGAAATTATTATAGACAATGGACCCGCTTTTATTTATGCTAAGATGACCCAATTTTTAGCTAAGTTGGGAGTTAAACATTTCACCTCATCAGCTTATTATCCCCAAGGAAATGGGCAGGTCGAGTCTACTAACAAGAATCTAATGAGAATCTTCAAAAGGCCCATCGAATATAAGCATCGTCAATGGCACACTCTCCTCACTTAGGCCCTTTGGGAAGATAGAATGACCACCAAGGTGATCACTAGTTGCACTCCTTTCCACCTTGTTTATGGTCAAGAAATTATTATGCCTACTGAGCTGGAACTTTACGCCTTAAGGTTAATGCTACAGATCGAAGAATTAAATCCTTTTGATGTTTCACAAAGGATGAGTGCACTCCTGGATTTAGAGGAGCAAAGGATGTTTGCCTTGGGTAATATAAAAAGGAGACAGCAGACTATTACGAAGTATTTCAACTAGAGTGTCAAGACTGTCAAATTTAAAGTCAATAAGAAAGTATTGTTGTGGGATTTAGCTCATGCTGATAAGGGAAGACACTCAAAGTTTCAAAAATTATGGTTGGGTCCTTTCAAGATCGCTTTTGTCCTGGGTACAAACTCTTACATTCTAAAAGATTTACAAGAGCGATTGTTTTCCTACAACACTAACGGTTCTCACTTAAAACATTGCATGGAACCAACTTGAAGAGTTTAACGTTGTTTGGATTGTTTTGTATATTAGTAGTGTTATTACTGTTTTTTCATTCTGTCATTTATGTTTTCATTATTGGTAGTTTTATTATTGCTTTTTCATTCTGCTTTCAAAACAGTTTACAATTCTGCTTTCATTTTAGTAGTTTTCCTTCTGCTTTTGCAATTCTGTCATTTTATTTCTGTTGTTCTAAATTTTTTGGTTTCATTATGTTATGACATTTATCACTTTTCATATTTTGAGTTCAATTTTTGGTCAAGAATAAAATGTTGGATCAGTTCTTCCACAGTGACACTCCTGCAGGGTATTGTTAGTCAATAACAATCAATCTTACATGGTTGTTATGATGTTCCCCCTGAAGAGACCATTGAATTTGTTATCTTCTTTCACTATTGTCTTGTGAGATAATTGGTTACTTTCCACTTATGCTTTCCATTTCTTCATCCATTTTGAGATTCAAAAGTGCAAGTCTGTAAATTTTTTCTCCTTGAAGTCAAGAGCAATTTTTGGTTGAATGATTATACATACAGGGATAAACCCCCTCATACTTAACATTTTCCATGAGTTATTCCCGAATTCTCGATCATTTTTCCATTAAATCCACTCACTTCCCCCTGTTGCATAATCATTTTGGTTATATCTTCTTGATCTGTTGTTCTTGGTCTACGAAACCATACATTATGAGTTCTTAATATGTTGTTATTGGTCTGTGAAACCATACATTATGAGTTATTAATCTATTGGAAACAAATTTCTCTGTGGAGTCGCCAGTTTGTTGACGATTAAAATCGCAACAAGGAATTATGCCCGCAAAGTATTTCTAAAGCCTATTATTTAAACTATGCTAATGATATATAATACTAGTAGGTGGGACCCCCTTGTAGACTGGAGGCTCAGAGATCATCATATCACACATTTTGTGTTGTTGTTTCAATGTTTCTTACAGGGTATTATATGGTTGACGATGCAGTGTTGGTTTCATTTTTGACATAGTGACAGGTGGATTATGCATTTTATGGGATGTTCTGTTATTTGAAGCTTTCATTTTATGTTATGATTAGCATATATTACAGTTGCTATGTTTAATCATGTCACCACGATTATTATCTGGTTACACATGCGCAAGAAATATGTTAGTAACGATATAAACAAAAGCCAAAGGATGAAAACTATAAAAAAAGAATCCTAGAAGAAAGGATCTATGTTATGTTATGCTAGGAGTTATGTGCAATTAAAATGAAAACAAGTTAGTGTTAATCCTAACTATTAATGGTTGGTTAGTGGCTATGTGATTTTCATTTGAGTTATATTGGGTGTATTTGATATGGCAATACATATGGTATGGTATGGAAATTTGGCAATGGTTAATGTGAATGTTTTGGGTGGCGCATTTAGCAGCAATGTGGTCGCAGATTTCAATGGTTTGGAAATTAATGACATGGTTAAATGTATTAGTGAGTGTTAGTTGTCATGTACTTCGAAATTGAATGAGGAGGAGATGGAAGCGACGTGCAGTAAATGCACATCACTCCATACTTCCCCCATCGGGTCGTCACCCTAGTATGGTTATTGTTGCATTTCAATCTGTTGATGGTTAAGCTATAAAATCCAAGCCTGGGAAGGAGAGACTCAGCCAGATCGCCCCTTTTAAGTTATCAATTACAGGTATGGTTCTTTTTCACCCATCCATGAATTACGCTATGTGTATGAATGAACGATGGCTTAGTAATGCTTTGGTCTGTTTTTTCCTGAGATTTGCAACTATGTAAATGCGTAGTTTTTCCCTCTGGAATGATTGTGGTTGTTCAATTTGCAAGTAAAAGAATTGGTTGGTTGAGTTGTGCATTCGTTGGTTGTTCTGTTGGTGAAAATCGTGATGAGTCTCTGTGTTTTTTTTTAGTGAATATGGGTATTATCGCTCTATGTTATTGATGGAGGGTTTCGCTCTTCTTTTCCTTGTCGTTTGCTTCCTCACAATTATGAGGGTAACCATGTCCAGTCATATTCGAATTGTCGTTGCGTTGTTGTGTATTTTCCCGGACTTCCATTTGGTCGCTGTGTTTTTTCCAGATTCATGGTCATGGTTTTATTCAGATGGTCATGGGTTTATTCTCATGGTCCTGGCATCAACATATCTCAGAAGTCGTTCTTAGGGTGGAAATTATGCCAAGATATAAGCTTTATGGTTGTTGAGTGATATACGTTATGCCTCGGGTCTGCATTCCCACTGGCATTGTTATTAATTGATTCAACTCGTGAGAAATTGACAAAGGTTATACCTCTGTGTGTTTTGGGTAACTGTCATTGTCCAGTGGACATTATCTTCTCCTCTGCATCGTTTTCCTACCCTACCCGTCGTTGAACTGTTGTTCCATTACACAGATCGAGAGCTATAAGGAACCCTGTGGTTCTATCGTGCTTGTATCGAAGGGTCTCTGCCTGTTGGTTGATATGTTTTGAGGACCTCCTGTCTCTCTGTGCTATTGATGACCAAGCAAACTCTTGATTACTTATTGGTATTCATTGTTATAGAGCCTGATTTTAATAATCCCCAACTGTTCTTACTCTTGTAGGGCATCTTTTGATTGACATAGATTGGTTGAGTGGTTATGACAGTTGCATCGATTACTTATCTTGTCTTTGTTTGATTGAATTGGTTGGAAAGTTGTGATCGGGGATGAGTAATAATATAGAGTCAAAGGGCTGCATATTTTTCATTATTCTTTGGATCGTTGTGTTCTTACAGCATGGTGTTAATTACAAGTGGGTGACTACTATGTGTGTTTCACTAGTCCAGATCGGGATCATAGCGAGTTATGAAATCGATGGTTGTGTTATTTAGTTGTTTTGTTGTGTATCTATTATGGAAGCATCGTGCATGTTGTATTTAATTGCATCATCAGTGATGAAGCTCGAGTTTTATATTATGGTTTCATTGCAAAATTTTATTGGTTGATATAATGAAGAAGGCATGAAATTGGGCATGTTTAGAGGTCTTTCAATATGGAAAGGGACCTGTGCATATGTTTTATTTGGACGATTGTAAATTGATGGACAGTGCATGATATTTTTATAGTATGGATAGAGGTGGAGAAATGATTGTTGTGTGTTTTCTTTCGATTCTTTAAAAGAAAGGAAAGAAATTAGAGATCAAGCATTCTCTTAACAGGACTGTTGAAAGTCGTTTCAATTTTGAGTATGATTGCAGACTGTGTTATTTGAGAAATTTTGAAGATTTTGAATGTGGAACAGTGAACAGTTTTAATACACAGTGATTATTGAATTGGTATTGGTATGTTTTGTATTGTATTGAGTACAGAGTAGTGTTTATGGATTACTTGATTTGTTTTATGAACAGTATTTATTTTTTCCCTACCATTCTCTCACTTTTCGCATATTACAAGTCCCCTCACCTTCCCATATTCACTATCCACTCCCTTTTCTTAAAATTAAATTATAGTTAAAAAAAACTTTGTATTATATCAGTTAAAGGATGACACAGGGATGAGTTACAGTGACATGTTTTGAATTACAATACAGTTGATTCTTTGATGATTTGTTGAGCAGTAATCATGATCGATTCCCCTTCATTTTACCACTTTTCACTCAATACAATACATCATATATCCCATAACCCTTATTCACCCCCTACTCATTGAGAATTATTAAACAATTTTATGGATTGGATTGCATGAGTCTGATGTGTTGTTGAGCCAAACTTTGTTTCATATTTAAAGAGACGTCATGTATGGTTTGCTGAAGAAACTAGTTGCTAATAAGTAATGCATATAGGAATGAGCTTTTTCAGTCGAGGTAGCCATGGTTGGGGTAACAGAGGAAGAGGAAATTCTAACAGGGGCCCTAGAAGACCAAGGTTTTCTATACATTTTGATGCAGACTCAAGGGAGTTGAGCCAGTTATTTCAAGATGGATTTTTTAACTGGATTTGACAAGGAGTGGTCCAACCTAGGCCAGAAAGGCCTCCTTTACAAGCCCCACATGTCCTCAGTATCCCATTTCCCCCTCATGTCTCATTACAACCTGAAGTCCCTGAAAACGACGGAAGGAAAGAGATTGTCCACCCGACAGTCTCCCAACACCGTGGCTGACCCAACTTGTCTCTACCTTCTCCTACACCTGTTAATCAAATTGTCCAAGTTGCCCCTATCCACTCACCAGTACAGTCTTCCCATGCAAGAAAAAGGTTAAAAACTGAGGCCCACCATGCTCTTGATAAAAGAAAATTCATTGTTGCCCCCTCCTCTCTCTCAAATGACTCTACCAAATATGTGTCATCCTGCATGCATTTGACAGATGATTGCTCTCATGTTATCAGTGAAATTAGGCCTAAAGGCTCCACACAACCTAAGGAAAAATTAGAGAAATCAAAGGGAGACAACAACAACAAGGGGAAGATTCCCTCCCAGAGTGGAAAATATGAGTTTTAAGTGTTTTTATTTATTGATTGTTGAGAACAGTTGACTTCTAAAATTTTTGGACAACACACTATTTCTGGATATATGGATATTATATTTTTGGATATAGTTTCAATTATCATTGGTATAAATTGTCAAATTATGAGAGTGGTGATGGGAACCACAAGGAGGATGTGTCTGATTGATTAACTAGTTGTGTTATGCTTGTTAAAGAAACTAAAGGGAGACACAAGGGGTCCTACCTACTAGTTATTATTTATTAAAGACCATTATTATTATTTTATTACTTTTCCCCATTAACTAAAAAGTTGGTTGAGTTTTAGTCAACTTAACTAAAGAGGTAGTTTAACTACTTCAACTAATTCTGATTGCTTAAAGGCAAAAAGAGAAGGAGGAACAAGAGGAGAATGGAAGGAGAAAGCATATTAAGGGTCCTATTGTAGACAACAAGATTCAGGGCTGAATTACATCATTCAAACACTTGTTTTTCATAGAGTCGAGTGGGCAGCAATATGTGGCAAGCTGATCCAGTTTTTAAAGTTCAGTTTTTTACTTTCTGTCATAAGTCCTTTTGTATGGTTTTCATCGAGGACATCTAAGTTTGACTTTGGTTCAAACTTCCTTAGGGAATTTTGTAAAGAGAACGATTATTTTGATATATTGGAATGGAATAAACGATTGTGTTATGTCTCATATGTGTTGATTATTGACTTGGTGTTTTTACTTCCGTCTCTACATTTATTTCTACATCTGTTATATTCAGAAAATTACATAAATATTGAATTTTTCAGCAATCTTTCATTTATAAAAAAATCAGCCTAAACACTTGTAACCAATACTTGTCGATTAGGAAACATTTTTTTATGGCTATAAACATAGGGTGATATTCTCGTCTATCTTGCTTTAGCCAAGTAAGATATGAAAATGCTTGAGTAAGATCAGTTCATATCTTTTCATCAACATTGTATTTCTCCTATGAAGCTCCTGACTTCGGTGGCAGTAGTTGGCTTGGGCCATTTCACAATGACTTCCACCTTTGTTGTATCTATCTTTAGCTGACCATTCCCTATAATGTATCCCAGATATACCAAACAATTTTTTCCAAATTCAAATTTAGATAACTTGAAATACATCTTCTCCTTCTTCAAGTGTTCAAAGGCGGTGTTGACATGCTTTATATGATCTTCCCATATTCAACTAAAGATCAATATATCGTCTTGATAGACAGTAACAAAATCATCTATGTATGATCTGAACACATCATTCATTACCCTCATAAATGTTGTTGGCGTGTTACATAACCCGAATGGCATAACTAACCATTCGAATAAGCCTTGCTTAGTTTTGAAAGTAGTCTTCCATAGGTCGCCTTCTGCAATTCTTATCTGATGATAACCACTTCTCAAGTCCAACTTAGTGAAATACACAACATTCTTTAATTGATCTAATAAATAATCTATTATGGGAATAGGATAACAGTTCTTGACCGTAATCTTGTTCAAGGCTCGAAAATCAATACACGTCCTCCATGTGTCATTTATTCTTCGAAACTAATACAATAGGCAAACCACACGGAGAAGAGCCTAGTCTGATGATTCCTTTATCGAGCAGCTCCTGAAATTGCTTCTAAATGTCTACATTCTTGATTATTGATGACATGTACATTCCAATGTTCGGAAGAGGAGCATCTTGTTGCAAATATATTTCATGTTCTAGCTCGCTTTTAGGAGGAAACCCTGAAGGTTCCTGAAACAATTCATCGTAATTAGATATGATGTTGATCAATTCTTGTCTATGATTTGGATCACAACTGCATAAAGTGTCTGTTATATCTTCTTCTTTCTGCTTCACTATCATGAGAACAAAATATTTAATTTCACTCATTAGTCCCTTCATTTTCCCTGTGCTCACTAAAGAAACATTAGTTTTGATGCAATGAGCTCTGAAAATATATTCAACTCCATCCTTGAAAATATGATATTTATTCTCTTCTCGGTAGAATACAGCTTTCCTACCAAACAGATATGAACTACCAAAGACAATGTTGCAAATGTCAAGAGGCACAACATCTAACTCGACCTCATGAAATAACTTAGTTGTAATTGCAAACTTGATCTTACATTGTTTTGTTACCTACAACTTAGCATCGTCACACACCCAACCTAATGGATATGGTTTTTTGTGAGGTGTCATCTTAAAACCCAGCTTCTTAACAATTTTTTAAGTTATTATATTAACTTGAGATCCAGTGTCAAATAAAGTATCTACCTTGGTATGAATGACTATAACTTTAACATGAAAAAACTCACTTCTCTTCTTTTGATCTATATCACTTTCTATTTTGGCGGATTGAACTAAATAATTTGAATTGATAGTTGATTTTGGAACACATATATTTTTCAAATACTCCATATATTAAAGCATTGGAAGTTGCCTACCTTTTAAACAACAAAACGCTAGCGATAAACCTCAAACATCGGATTTCGAGGTTTCGCAGATCTGACAGTCCAACATGTCGAAGCCCTTAATGCCCCGACATGTGAAATAGCAAAATTAGATTAAGCTTAATCATGATCATCAAACCATTAAAGAGTGACTATCACTAAATTAATACATCGTGCCTTCATGAGTCGAGAGTCACGCCTCGAGCAACCTTCGAATATCTCGATATGCGAAGTCGTGAAAGCAACTTAAGATAAACCTCATTAATTACGTGACTAATGATAATTAACGATAATTAATTGTTGTCGCGACTTCGCGTTTCGGCAGTTTTGCCTTGAACAACGGCTTATAACCCCAATACTTGAGGTCGCGAAATTTCCAAACTAATCGCAATTAATTAAAAACTTAAGCCTAATTAAAGTTAATTAATCAAATCGCAATTTCGCAAATTTGAGGTTCATAGCTCGAGACTGAGAGTGAAATCACCCGAGACTTTGAGTTTCGAAAAAAGATTAAGAACTAATCACGATTAATTAAAGGTTTAAGTTGGATTAATTAATATCTTAAACAAACTTTTACCTTGTAAAACTTATGGGCGAAAATTAAATACTTCTATGATTCTCCCAAGTCACGAAATATCAAGCATTTATGGCATTTATAAGCAGAGTAGAGAAATGATTGGAAATAAGATCTTGCTTCATCTCTAGATCTTTCTATTAAAAGAATTAAACACTGTGTCAGCAAGGACCCGCGCAGACTACAATGCTCAATATGAAAGGACTTATGTCATTAGTTGAATTTCATTATAGTTTTCACATAGTCAGTTTAGTGAGATAACCATTGTTCGTATTTTCATCCTCTGTGACAGGAAATATAATTTTGAGATTCTATATCATGGCTCCACGAAAAGCGCCCAAAACAACTGGTGAAAGTTCATGCCAGAGTTCAGATATTCTTTCTGATACCTCACCTAGAAACATCGACATAGTCAAAACATGGACACATGTTTTCAACACACTGCAATACGAGTTGATAAACTGCCAAGACAATTCGAGCGACAATGAGAAAGAAGACTTGTATATCAAATACAAGGTGGTTGCTCAGTTGAAGATGCACAAGGTAGCAACAAGGCCGCGGATTTTACCCTATTGTGATATGATTGGATGGGCATTGGATCATGTAGATGTCTCAACCAGAACAATATTCAATTCCCAGAAGGTGGTTGTTGGGTCATTTCGACCGGAACATCTACAAGTGATGTACAAGCTATCTCCCACACTAAAATTTACTTACAATGTTGAATTTTTAGAGAGTTTCAAACAGAAATAATGTGAGCAATTTGAAAAAACCTTATCCGACCTAATCAAGGATTGGGGCTCATGCCCTGAAAAGTTTAGAGTTGATTCTCATGGTATATATGTAATCGCTTCGTTACAGCCACAGTTCATGTATATAGCGATGATGGTGTGCAGACTTTATGGGAAAGAGAATATTGCACATTTTTTTCTCCCATGGGTATCGCTTATCCATACAGTAGCAGAGGGATACTCTTTCTACTAGGCCAAAATGTTGTTGGACAGTTTGGTCTGTCAAATTACAGAATACCAGACACAAAAGGCGAATGGGAAGGCAGCGTCATTTTTCATGTCTGCTTACATTATGGATGCAATTTGTTTCATGACACCCTTTCCATTAATGAATTGGAGCTGAAATCTAATTAACGCAGAGCCTATTCACATATACCACTCAAAAATCTGGGAAGATAAAGTCAAAGACTTCATCTATGAGATTTTCAACTGGGTAATGGTATCGATGCATGTTGTTATTTTCGGCCACCCACCTCCCAGGATTACAGATAAAATCATGACCAATCTAGGTAGCGTGGCAGACTGGTACATTGAAGAGAGATTCTCTTATATTAGGGTTTTTGGTTGCTCTGTTCCCCCATATGCCTTGCCTCTATTCTTACCAGACAATCTAGTATGTCGCGAAGTTGCCAGGAAAACTGTACTCGGTGGGATCAGCAAAGAACTCAAAGGGGTTCGGAAAAAGGTATGGCCATATTTTCCCCTACATATTGGTACATATTCTTTATCATATTTCGGCCATGCTAAAGTGGAGGCCATGGCCTTAGAGAAAATGAAACTAGTAGACATTGAATTCAAGAAGTACGACCCTAATAAGGTCGTGGGTAACCACATTGCAAGCTTTGTTCTAAAAATATATGAGCACGAAGACTCTCCTCATGACGATATGTTCTGAGGAGAGAGATCCTACTCAGAAGTTTTGAGTCGACTTCGAGCTCTGTCGCTCGAAGGGATGGTCGAATTTTACAAATTTCGGGAACATCGGAGAAGTGGCCTCCCCAAAGTTTTATAGGGGAAAGTCTCCACATCCCCAGATATACAACAAACAGAAACCAAAATTTCAACAGCTACAAGCTTTGGAAAACAAGAGACTCAGGGGAATATAGAAGAAATTGAGACGTTGAACCAGGAAGCCGAGATCCCAAACCAAGAAGAGAGACCCTCAGAAACAGATACACCAAGTAAATAGGTTAGGGATCAAGAATAAATACCCTCGAAAGGGGTAGGAGAAACGTCGTCGATTACATCAAATGAATTGGCCACATATGTTGCCATGAAACAATCATTCACATAAATCGGTTGTCTCATTCCATCTGTCACACCCTTACAATCTACCAGGGGGGACCCCGATGCAGGGTCGATATTCAAAGAAGATTTAACACCTATCTCTGTAGAAGAATTACCTCCTAGCGACTTCTTTTTTAGCAAGAAAAGGAAAGTCATTGTGAAGCGAGAAACACACCAAAGGGCATGTGTAGTGGCTAAAAAATACAAAATACTAACTGATGGAGAAGCCTTAGAAGAGATAGAATTCGCTAAAGAGGTAGCAGGGATTTTGGGGGCTTATACAACATCCAACCAATATTCAGTTGGAACCTTGAAGGAACGGCTCAGACAAAAAGACATGTTGATTAGAAAATTACAGACTCAAATAGTAGCTTTAGAGACAAATGCCAGGAATGAGGCATACAAAGATGTTGAACAAGCCAGAGCAGCCGAATAAGAGCAAATCGAACAGCTCAAATCCAATTTTGATCAAATGCACCAATCAGCTCAAATAAGCCAAACACAGGTCGATCAACAAGTGGAGTTAATAAAGCAGCTGCAATCGAAGTTAAATTTTGTTGAAAGCCAGGTCATAGATATAACGGTATTCCAAACCCAAGCCATGGAAATACGAAAGAAAATAGAGGTAGCTCAACAGGGTCTACTTTCTAAAGTAGAAATCATCCAAAATCATTTTTAGATGATAGATCAAGGGCTAAATAATATCACCTTAAGAGAAAGAGAAGCTAAGGTGGCTCAGGGTGCTTTCCAGGAGGCTATTATAGCAACAGCGAAAGAGGAAATGGTCATCGCTTCCAGATTATCCATTCCAGAGCAAACCAGAGGTAACATCCTGCTAAAGGCATGGGAGCACAATATATCAGAGAACAGAAAAATGGCTAAAGAGGTAAGATATTCTTATGAAGAAACATTTGGCCTACTAAATAAAAAATTGTTAGATCTTGATAAGGAAAGTAGCTCTGGAACGTTGGGCAAAATTAACAAAGTCAAACATCTGCTAGATATCAAGGAAAATGTGGAAAGAGACCAAGTTGAATTATCCCAGATAAGACAAGTCGATATTTCCCAAGTAGATAAATGGTTAATAAATCCAAACCTACAATTATTGTCTATCATCATAGAAGACGGGAAAATAGGAGAAAGATTGTCGCAGCTGGAAAATAAGTGTTACACTTTCGAGGCAAATGACCAAACAGAAACTTCCAAGTTGATATCCCAGTTGATAGAAAAGTGTGTCAATTGTATTGAACAGGGGAAAGGGAATACTTATGGAGGCCAGTAATGCAATTGCTTATTCTACCCTATTTCGGAGCTAGAGGACAAAGAAAGGAAAACATCCTGCCAGCATGAAGGAAGACAAGTGACAACGAAGTGAATCGTTTCACCTTCTCATTTGTAACCGAAACCTTTAGAATGATAGAATTTGAAACGCTTAAATCTTGTATAAATATACATTTTGAGAAAGGATCAAAGGCTTTTTTTTGTTGATTGTAAAGGAGAAGACTCTCTTTATTGAGAATTAATACAAATGCAGGCCAGAGATTCTACATCTCGTCTATTATGAGTTATGTGTTCTTCTATCTTTCCATATTCCATCATAGTTGCATATACTTTTCTCTGATGAATGTTTAAATCAAAATTTAGCACAACCTCTACGGTGGTTATATTTCACTTAGTAATCTAATAACAAACATATTTTCCTCTGTATTCACTATTAGTAAATACAAGACCTGCATGTTGATTAGATACTTAATTTTATTACATCTCTCACTTTCTTCTTTTGTTACAAAGTAAGATTCTTCATCAATTGATGCCTTGCTTTGGTTAGCATCTTTATGTTCTTCTTTCAATTCATTCAATATTTCAAATTTAACTCAGAAGCGAGAGACAGCCTCTGAGTTGTTATAATATTAATTCGATTTAAAGAACTTTCTCTTATTATTTAGGTAGTGAAAGGCAAACATTGAAACCTTTACCTCATTTCCTGGTGCCTGACATTATACTTGAAGCCTTGGTATAAAATCAGGAACAACAGTTGATACACCTTTTCTTTTGTTGACCAAAATTTGGTCGTCTATATTTTACTTATCTTGGATTAATAAATAAAAATGATATCAGAAGATGAAATTTTTGAACTATTATAAGTTCCTTGTATAGTCCTCAGTCTCAGCTTTGCCATGCATTTTTTGGATCATAAATCCAATTTCATATGCTCAAGATATCCAGGTTTGACGTTTTAAGTGGAAAACAATGCCCCTTCCATGTGAAATAAAGCTAATTTCTTGAAGACGTATCCAAATTTTCAGGTCCAAGACCCTAGTTTTCTTCAATTTTCGAGACCAAGACCCTTAAAAATATTCATGTGTCGGGTTCAACACCTTTAAAAATATTATATTCTATCATTCGTGGGAAACCACCATACTCATTTAACCACACCACTCCACTCCATTCCCTTATCCTATACTTAAATTTTATTTGAGTTATGGAAGTCAGTCAGACTTGCCATAACTCCCTCACCTTTCCCCCTCACTTACCTCACGTCCACCTCCGACACACTCATTTCACCCCCCTCACTTCCGCTCCCCTCAAAACACTCCCCCTCACCTTCCTCACTTCCCTTTTTCCTTCATATCATACTTAGAAAATTTAAAAAAAAACTCGGACTTGAGGGGGTGGACTCACCCACTCTCCCTCATTCCTCATTTCCTCATACCCGCCAACACGATACTCTGACACACTCACCTCACTCATCCCCCTCCCACTTCACCTCATGTCACTCCCCCTCACTCCACTCCCTACATTTCTACCTCCCCTCTCTGCCACCTAAATTTCTACCCTCGCCCTACACTACCCTTTCCCCCTTTCCTACACTCTCGTGCCTCCCACATTTATCCCCTTTTCATAAAACATTATACCATAACTTTTTTTATAATATTTAATTCATAACCTTTTTATTATAATAATTTCATAACCAATAAGATTATTACATTTGGAATCTAATAATATTATGCCACATGGAGATCATGGATTGGTTCCACATGGCATCCCATAATATCCTTATACATGGTAACTAATTAGTGGAGAGAACGAAATTAATCCAAGGGCCCAGATTTGCCCATGAATTTTGATTATTGGTGGATGAACGTTAATCTTCTCGAGGCCATAACTTGATCTCCGGGTGTCAGAATTGTGCGAACTTTATACCGTTGGAAAGGTATTTTGATGTAGAATATGTGGTACAGGTTTCAAAGGTTGAATGTTGCTACATTTTTTCCGGAAATTAAAATACCGGTCAACTTCATTTAATGGGCATGCGTGACAACTCAACTTCACGAGCTCATATCTTGAGATCCAAGCGACGGATTTGCATAAAATTTATATTGTTGGAAAGTTAAGATGATGAATATCACATCATAGGTGGTTTTCATGGATAAAAACTTAATTATCACTCCCAGAAAATTAAAACAAAGTCCTATTTTAAATGGGCAATTAATTAAATTGTGAAAATAAAAGTTTATTTTAAAAACTTTTATTCAAAAAGGAAAGGGATCCATTTTCAATATGCATATATTAATGATGGGAGTTCATTAATAAGGAATTAACAAGGCATTAATTAAAGGGAATGTTTCAAGAAGAAACTTGTACGGGAATTTCTAGGAGGGAGAAACCCTAACTACTCAAGTAGTTAGAAAATTTCATCTTAAAAAGAGAAGGGAGACTTCATCAAAGGGTCCAATAATCAGAATTGTCAGAGGGGCAAGGAGAAATATCAGAGCAAGAAGGCACGGCCATGAATGTACATCCAAGATTATGATCAAAGGAAATAAATATCCATCTTCTCCACTCTTTTTCTTCTTATACACCATTTCTCATAGCTTTATGCTTGAATCTCTTAGTTGGGCACAAGGCTGAGTTCTTGAGTGTTCTTATTGTATTCTTCTACAAACCTTTGTTGTATGATCATGGAGTATTTACAGCCATATACATGACTGTCAAAGATTTTGTAATGAAGAACATTTTTCATGAATAAACTCCACAAAGAATTGCTTTGGGGTTGATCTTGACTGTATCTTGTAACTTTGAGTTTTAAGTATGAGATATTTGAGGTTCACCTATCAAATTCTATTTTGATCTTGATATCAGTACTCTTTTAAAATTATTTGAGATGATCAAATTATTTTGTCCTGTTTTTCATGAAGAAGACATGGATATATTTATATATGATTAAGAAGATTGTGTGTGATGTTGATCACAATTTAATTCTAATGTTGAAGCCCTCCTTCAATATTTTCTTATTGTAAAAAGACTTTTGTTGCACATAAAGATCATATTGGATTATTGAAGAACCATTTTCATTTAAATCCAAGCAATAAATATTTGGGGTTTTTTTTCTAGCACACTCCCTACTCCAATATATTCAAAGATATATCTTTTAGCCAAAGAGGAGAACCACCTCTCTAAAAATGAAGTAGGACTAATGTCCTCATGATGTTGTCATTTCGGTCCTGACGGATTCAAGCGTCAACATTTTTGCAGACCATATTGGGGACTGATTTGTTTTCAATATATTTGAAGAACCAGAAATATCCATGGCTCAAAGTTTCGAACATAAGATTCAAGGAAATTGTTGTTTATTTTAAGCATGTCTCGCCTCTTTTATAATTTCAAAAAGAACCGAGAAACACAAAAGATTCAGGAGAATGAACTCCCTAGAAACTCCATTTGAGAAACTCAAAATGAAGGATTTCATTCATGTCATAATGCTCATTTATATTCTTCATCAATCCAATCAATGGTTTCAAGAGATGTATCAAAACAAACAACTGCCCAAAGAATAAGGCAACTACATAGAGGTTCTCTAAATCTACCAGAAGAAAATTTTCAGATGCCCAATATTTCTATCGAAATATTTTCTACATTCTTTGGGAATACTTTGGAGGATGCAGATCAACATTTGTTTAGATTTCAATGTGCATGTGAAATTTTCAATCTCACTAAAGATAATGTTACATGTAGATTATTCTTGCAAACTCTATGTGGGAATGCTCTTGAATGGTATAGTTCATTGCCGCCTGGAACCATTACCTGTTAGGATGTACTAGAAAAATTGTTTATTGAAGAGTTCATTCCACATGTTGTTGCCCACCCACCCTCTCCCACATGGACACAAAAATATGAAATGAATGATTCAGAAGAATAATATCATGAAACACTGCAAGCATTTTCTGAATCAAATCTTGTTGCTGAGAAAGAAGGCAAGAATTCCAAAGACCAAGAAAACGATATCAACATCTCATGTACTCCATATAAGGAAGAAATTAAAGAGTCTCCACCAAATATGCAATAAGAATTCAACCAAAATAAAGAAGAATTGGTGGAAGAAAACAATTTTGAGAACAAAGAAGATAGCCATTGCATAGAAGAAGAACATTACCAAGAAATCGCCAATGAACAAGAATCTTGAATGTGGAGAAAGAAGAAAAAGAGAATGTTTTCAAGAAAGAAATTTCTCATTTGATTGAAGATAGAAGCACTCTTGGGCAGCCAAGAGTAGATTATATTGAATATTGGTTTGAAAGTATTATCATCCCGCCAACGCAAACAAGTCTTCTGCAGATATTGCTCGATCCCATTGTGGTACATTTTGGGCATGCTCCTAATTTTCATACTCTTGATTCATTTGTAGTAGCCCCAATCTTTTTCTTACTGACGGAGCCCATTTCACAAGTCAATTGGATGCTCAAATGACTACATTGGAAATCTTCCTACACCTAAGGTGCCCCTTTCTTTCAAGTTAGGGTAGGTAGATCATGTATGTACATATTTTGTTTCTTCAGCTCAATTTTGCATATTGAAGTTTGAAGATAACTCCATAAAAGAATAAAAACTACAAGAGTTCATTTTGAAGATGACTCCAAAGCCCAATGGAGAAGGTAGTTGGTCTAGAGGTTATGGTGTTCTCAGAAACCCACATGGGGTCATTGGCTCGCAGTTGGAGTCAGTTGTTGACCAAACTTTGGTCATCTATATTTTCCCGCTCTTGGATTAATAAAAACAAATGATATCAGAAGATGAAAATTTTTGAACTATTATAATTTCCTTGAATAGTCCTTGGTCTTATCTTCGCCAAGCATTTTTCGGATCAGAAATTCGAGTTTGTATGCTCAAGATATCCAGGTTTAAAGTTTTAAGCGAAAAACAACGCCTCTTCCACGTGGAATAAAGCTAATTTCTTGAAGACTTATCCAAATTTTTGGGTCCAAGACCCTGGTTTTCTTCAATTTTTTATCCCAATACCCTTGAAAATATTCATGCATCGGGTTCAACACCTTTAAAAATCTTCTATTCTATTATTCGTGGGAACCTGCCATACTCATTTACCCACTCCACTCCACTCCATTCCCTTATCCCATACTTGAATTTTATTTGAGTTATGGCGGTCAGTCAGACTTTCCATAACTCCCTCACTTACCTCATGGCCACCTCTGACACACTCATTTCACCCCCTTCACTTCCTCTCCCCTCAAAATACTCCCCCCACTACTCCCCTTAACCTTCCTCACTTCCCTTTTTCCTTTATATCATACTTAGAAATTAAAAAAAAAAAAAAATAGACTCGCAGGGTGGAATCATTCACTCCCCCTCATTCCTCACTCCCATGGGGGTGGACTCACCCACTCCCCCTCATTCCTCATTCTCTCATACCTTCCAACCCAATACTTTGACACACTAACCTCACCCCCACCCCCTTACCTCACCTCACGTCACTCCCCCTCACTCTGCTCCCTACATTTCTCCCTCCCGTATTTCTACCTACCTTTCTACCCTCCCCCTACACTACCCTTTCCCCCTTTCCTACACTCATTTGCCTTCCACATTTATCCCCTTTTCATAAAACATTATACCATAACCTTTTTTATAATATTTAATTCATAACCTTTTTATAATATTCATTTCTTAACCAATAAGATTATTACATTTGGCATCTAATAAGATCATGCCAAATCGAGATCATGGATTGGTGCCACATGGCATCCAATAAGAGCCTTACACGTGGTAACTAATTAGTGGAGACCACGAAATTAATCCAAGGGCCTAGATTTGCCCATGAATTTTGATTAACGATGGTTGAGTGTTAATCTTCCAGAGGCCATAGCTTGAGCTTCGGTTGTCGGAATCGCGCGAAATTTATACTGATGGAAAGGTATTGCACCTTAGAAGATGATGGTACAGGTTTCAAAGGCTGAAGGTTGCTACATTTTTCCCATAAATTAAAATATCAGTCAGTTTCAATTTTAATGGGCAAGTGTGACAACTCAACTTCACAAGCTCATATCTTGAGATCCGGGCGATGGATTTGTGCAAAATTTATATAGTTGGAAAGTTAAGACGAAGAAAATCACATCAGAAGTGGTTTCCATGGCTAAAAAGTTAATTATCACTCCCATAAAATTAAAACACAGTCCTCCTATTTTAAATGGGCAATTAATTAAATTGTGAAAATAAAAGTTTATTTTTTTTTTTTTTATTCAAACGGGAAAGGGATCCATTTTCAATATACATATATTAATGATGTAATTTCATTAATGAGGCATTAATTAAAGGGAATGTTTCAAGCATAAACTTGTATAGGAATTTCTAGAAGGGAGAAACCCTAACTACTCAAGTAGTTAAAAAATCTCATCTTAAACAGAGAAGAGAGACTTCATCAAAAGGTCCAATATTCAAAATTGTTAGAGGGGCAGGGCAGAAGATTAGAGCAAGAAGAAGGCACAACCATGAATGTACAGCCAAGCTTCTGATCAAAGGAAATAAATCCCCATCTTCTCCACTCTTTTTGTTCTTCTACACCATTTCTCATAGCTTTATGCTTGAATCTCTTATTTGGGCACAAGGTTGAGTTCTTGAGTGTTCTTCTTGTATTCTTCTACAAAATTTTCTTGTATGATCATGGAGTATTTATAGCCATATACATGATTGTCAAAGATTTTGTAATGAATAAAATTTTTCATGAATAAACTCCACAAATAATTGCTTCGGGGTTGATTTTAACTGTATCTTGTAACTTTGAGTTTTAAGTATGAGATATTTGAGGTTGACCTATCAAATTCTCTTTTGATCTTGATAGCAGTACTCTTTTAAAATT
>ML782463.1:467229-483518 GCA_009831015.1 Picea engelmannii | reverse complement strand
TGATCAAATTATTCTCTCCTATTTTTCATGAAGAAGACATGGATGTGTTTATATATGATTAAGAATATTGTGTGTGATGTTGATCACAATTTAATTATGATGTTGAATCCCTCATTCAACATTTTCTTATTGTAAAAAGACTTGTGTTGCACATAAAAATCATATTGGGTTATTGAAAAACCATTTTCATTTAAATCCAAGAAATAAAGATTTGGGGTTTGTTCTCTAGCACTCTCCCTAGTCCAAGATATTCAAATATGTATCTTTTAGCCAAAGAGGAGAACCACCTCTCTAAAAATGAAGGGGGGCTAATGTCCTCATGAGGTTGTCGTTTTGGTCCTGACGGATTCAAGCGTCAACAACTTCCTATGGCCATGATCTTATATTCATCTCTGAAATTTGGGCCTAGATCATGATAAGTTGATGCAACAGTCTTATGCTTCCCTTTATCCTTGAATTTTCTTGGTCGTAATTATGGATGTAGCTTCCAATACTATGATTCCTCATGTCCCTTTTTCTTAAAGTGGGAACATGTAGGTATTCCCTTAGTTGCTTCACTGTGGTTGATTTCTTACTCTTCCATATACCTTTTGGTTTCCTCTCAAAATTAAATAGATTCCTATCTTCGCTCGCATGCTTACCCTTACTAGCCTCTAGATGTGTAGCTTGTACTGACACCTTATAAACGTTAGTAGGGATAAACATTAGTATAATGTGACGAAGATATGAGTGCATACCACCATTATATTTTAGAAGAGTTTCATGAGTATACAACGAAATCCCTAGTGATAATGCCTTCCTTTTTAATTTATGTGTATATGCCTGAAGTTATGGCCTTTCCTTGTAGTTTGTGTATGAGCTAGTGGATATAATTTTTTCCTTATAGCCTTAGTAAACTTATCCCAAGAAGAGATTACTTTACCCTTTTGAACAAGATCAACTTGAATCTTATTCTCCCACCATATTAAGGTAGTGCCACTTAGTCGAAGAGCAACTAAGTGTATCTTTGTAGCCTCGTCCATGATATTTTGAACCCTCCAAGATACCTCTATCTAATTAATCCATTTGTCCATTTTCTCGACATTCAATTCTCCATCATAGTTTGGCAATTCCAACTTGACATCCAATTTTAGTAATGGAAGATTATGCTTAGACTTCTTAGAGGACTTCTTTTGATGCGAAGAATGTTTACTTGCTTCGGAAGAAATCGATGATGATGATGAATATGGTGAAGGGGGATTTAAAGGTCCACCACCTTCACCTCCTCCTTCTCCTTTTACCGAAGATTCTCCACTTACAGCCTTTTGAATTATTTGTTCCAACTCATCTATTGTTTCTTTCAATGACTGAAGCGTGGCTCTGATCTTTTCATGACTCATAGGCCGATCTTCTTCTTCTCCCTTTTCAGAAGCCATCTTATGTCTTTGCAATCTCTTTCCAATTTTGGACTTCTAACTTGCAAGTTTTCCTTTACCAAGTTTGAGTTTGGCTCTTGTAAGCATTCACTTGCAAACACTTGTCAAACCTGGCTCCGATACCAACTTGATCTGAAAAATCCTCAGATGCTTATTAATCTTTTAATACATAAAAATCATATACTTGATCTTCGAAATAAAATGATCACTTGATTGTATGCAAATTACATGTGAAGAACTTACATAACCAAATCCACTTTAGTGATAAATATCTTGCAAAATAATTAAGCTTGAAATGAGCAACAATAATGAAATCACATACACAAGTTGGAAAAATGAAGTTCACCCAATTTCAGGCTACCTCTCTGGGTCTGCTTCTAATAGAGGCCTTATTTTATTAATGCTCAAATGTTTGAGTTTTACAATGAATTTTTTACATGTTGCTCAAATGCATAAACATAATGCACTGTTGGATTCCTCGCCAAAAAATCGTGCAAAATGAGTATAAAATTCTCGAAAATCCATCAAGGTACCCCTCGGCATGCTTTACGATGTAGCCTCACAACTTAGGTACCCTCGGGCATGAGTTACGAGATTAACTCTGCATTAATTAGTGTGTACAACCTCAGTCTATGCACCCATTAAATAGGGCACGGGCCCCTGACTGTCCTCTAAAAATCATGACAGGAATTTAAATATAACTTGGCGGGTTTTATAACCAAACCTGCACCTTTAGGTGGACTGGTTAAAGCTTGGTATTATATATAGTAATTTGGGGGTTCAATCCCCACTTACCATACTATATAACATGTTTTTGTTACAACTGTTTAACATATGGTGGATATATGGCATATAGTTTGAAACTATATGTTATAAATAACATATAACTTTACCAAACTCTGCATGAATATAACCAGGGTTATATTGCAACGAACTATGGATTAGGGTTGAGGGCTCAGCCATTTTCCACCCAATTAAACTTTAACACAAATTTAAATACAATATGTGTCATATGTATGTTAAGTCACATCGTATAGCACATTGGCAGTGAGGGCTATGTTAAGTCTTTTGGAGGTTATGGAGGTCACGGGTTCGACCCATGTCGACTCCAAACCTTTTACATAACTCTAGCCATTATAGACCAATGGGAGGTCGCCATGTGAAGGCCTCTCATTAGCTCATCCTTGCCACGTCTCATTATAAGAGTGGACCACTTTTGCACCACTTGTCAACCTGTAATTGGACTACTTAGATTGTACCTTACCCGGTCAACTGCCAACAATCATGTGCCACATGTCGGCATTATAGTGGTGACATGTGTCACTCTACTGACGTCATCACTTGTCGTGCTGACATCATCTTTGAGTTTGACCTTTAACTTTTTACCAGGTTTGATTGAACTTTGAGCCTTCATAACTTTTGCATACGAACTCCATTTGAGGTGAAATTCATGTCGTTGGAAAGTTATCATCGAGCTCTACGCATTAATGGTGTTTTCAAGAGAATTGTGTACGATCTAATTTCGAGCATTACTGAACCATTATGGACCTCTATGGATGTTCCAGATCTTTCTGGATCTCTGTGAGCATTCTCAGATCCTCCTGGATCATGCCCCATCACACTAGGGTGAGATATAGAACTTAAGATATCCATTTTAGGTTTCTGGGTCATAACCTCCAGTAACCTTGTGGTATTTCTCCTTGTAAATGCATTTGTAAATTCATTTATGAATACATTAGTATGATGCCCCTTGTAACTCCACCATGCATAACATGAGAACATAATACCCCAACAAAACCATCGTGCAATAAAAAAAAGTGAAACATTAACCATGACCACATGAATATGTTTTAGATACATATAATTATAGTGAACTAATCGCCTTCAAAACCTAACTCACTCTCTTATTGGCCAAGAAAATAGGGATATCTCAAATGAATATATATGGAGACTCTTTGTTGACTATCAGTTGTATCAACGAGATTTCCACTTTTCACAGCTTCACTCTTCAGCCATTATTTTAGGATGTCCAAAGATCTGCATCACTCTTCCCTCATATCATTGTCAACCATGTGTACAAGAACAAGAATGAAGAGGTCGACTAACCCTCTAAAGTTGGACTAGTGCTGGATAGGGGCACGTGGAAGATCATTGAAAAGGCCTCGTCGGGAGATTCAAAATATCTTCACAACTACTGGTTATATATCTAATTAAAGAATTAACTCTTTGGATTTTTCAGTGTTTTTGAGGATCTCAAATGTTTATACTTTGTATAATGTGTCTTTTTGGGAATGTTAGGAGTCTCTTATGATTCCCAAGTTTTTCTAAATTTTTCTATATGAGTTGAAATTTAATGGTTGCTTCTCATAGCATAGTTAGTTATTTGACAGTAGTAGATATTGGACTGGTAAATATTACTGCTTGAGGTGCCTGGCCATCATGAACAAGTTTGAGCTATCTGCTACAGGAATGCCTCAGACATATACTCATCTAATTTTGTTCTCTTTGCGATATATTTTTAGTATAAATTTGCATTTAAAGGACAACAATACACTATTAGTGATTGTAGTCTAGTAAGTCTAAGGACGTTGGCTAGAGGTGCATGTGATGATGGCCTTTACAATTTACTAGTTAAACCTGTGGCATTTGTACATATGACTGGGAAGTTAGGAAAGCCTTATAGTTTCCAAGAGTAATATGCAGAGCATGTATGGTGAATTCCATGAAGATGGTTTGAGACCTATTGTGAAATCAGTCATAGATTCCAAGCTTGCAACTGATCGTAGTGTTCAAGAGTAACAGGATACGGTTGTTGGATACTTTTAGAAAGAGGGAGTTGACATTAATGATATTATTTCTCCAGCTACTAGAGGATTCTCATGAAAAGAGGTAGTTGACCTTGTTGAAGGTTTTGCTTGAATTTTTAGAGGTTTTGAGGTTAATGGGTGAGTGATCCAGAATGGATCATTGTATAGATTTCCATCTATATTGGTACTTTATAGGTGAAAAAAATGGAGTGATTTGCTTGCAAGGCCCATTTTAGAGGCACATCCTAGTTTTTTGATTTGGGGTTAGAAACCTTCCAAAGCCAATTTGAGGCATCAAACAATAGTTTTTGGGGTAAAAAAAATGTTACAAAAATCACCTCAATCGGATTTCGTTTGTGGAATTTATGCCTCCCGTAAGTTGACCTACCCTATTGACCACAATAGTACTAAGTGGACGCCTCATTAGTCCCCACTACTCACACATATAGGGCTAGTCACATGTAGACTTTCAATAAAATTTTGGAGGGTCCAAAACCTTAACACTAATAAAGGATTGAGGCATGTAAAAACACTACCCCTAACCCTACATGGCTATTGGGATATGTTAAATACTAAGCTACTAGGAAGAGAAGGGGTTCCATTCTTTTAGTATTGTATTTGTTCCATAGTTTAGCAAAGCATTTTGGAGTGTGATATTGAAGCATAATATGGGAGGTATATGATTTTTTAGCAACCATTCAGGCCACAGTGTCCATGTCAACTCCATAGTGAGTGCCCCTTTCTTTGAATGTGCATTTCACAACTGAGAACAACACAACAAAGCATAGGCCTCACCTTCTCATTGGGGTTTCTCCCGTATTGGGTTTCCCAGGTCACACCTTGTGTTCATTTGTGTGGATGGTGGATTCATTTGATTGTTTCATTTTGGTTTCAATTTTTTTCATAAATTTGAGTAGTAAGCTAGTAATAATAAATATGACATCTACGGTAATAATCTGCATAATAAAACATTTCAAAATATTGTAAGATATGTTGTGAAAAATTGTTCGGGTGGAATGTCTAGGGAAATTTTCATATCATATTGGTATCAAAGAAGTTTCTTTGGGGTTTTTGTGGGAAGTTGTGGGATCTAGGTATTGGCTTAAGAAGGAAATCTTAAAACCCTAGATATAGTAGATGAGTATAGCATAACAATCCTCGGGATGACGCAGAGGAGAGATTTTAAAATCTAGAAGAACAAGTAATTGATATCTCTCACAAAATGGCCCTCCTCATAAAGACTCTAGCGAACAAGATTTGATCTTTCGAGGAGGTTGGTGGCTCTAACTTTGGAGTTGGATACGATGAAAAATCAGGGGATAGTGAACACTTGAAAAAGGATTTGAAAACAGAGCTAGAGAAAGATAAATCGAGTTCTAGTTTCATCGCTCCTTCACAGTATCTATTTAAAATGGAAGTGAAAGTGGACATAAAACCCTACCAAGGTGAGATTGGCGCAGTTAAGTTGAATCACTAGTTGCAATAGTTAGAAGTTGTTGGTTGTGGAGCCCGATTATCTTCATGATTCATAAGTTTGTTTCAGCCATGCTTGGACCCCATTCCCTAATGGGGGGTGTGGGGGGGATTTCCCCCCACTATTGTCTCTAGGGGGGTGTGCGGGGCTTTCCCCCCACTATTGTCGTCAGGGGGGTCTAGGGGGGCAGGAAATTTTTTTGTATTCCCACTTTGGCGAGGGATTCGGGGGTAGCGCCCCTGAAGCAAAATTTTGGGGAAATTTTCCTTGTAAAATATTGTAATTTCATAGTCAATCTGGAGCGTTCATTATAAGGTCACAGATCTGACAGTAGAATTTATTTTAGGGATTTTTTCCCTAGAAGGCAACCCTATTTTATGAGGGAATTGTATTGCGGCTGTGTATTATTGCGAATATTGTATTTTGAGAGAGGATACTGTGAGAGAA
Organism: Picea engelmannii; assembly: GCA_009831015.1. NCBI lineage: Eukaryota > Viridiplantae > Streptophyta > Pinopsida > Pinales > Pinaceae > Picea > Picea engelmannii. Next base: position 477,375 of record ML782463.1, on the reverse strand, counting down.
AGAAGATGAAGTTACAGTGGGTGTGTTAAAGGTTGTATCCCTTCATTTTGTTGGATAATAATAAGGAAGGACCTGGCAATTTCTCTCGTGGACGTAGCCCACACTGGGTGAACCACGTATATTTGTGTCTCTATTGTATTGTTTATCTTATTTGTTTTATTTCCACATTTGTTTTATTTTATTGCTCCGCGATCCTATTTTTCAAATAGAAGTTTATTTTAGTATCCATAACATAGAAGAAAAGCAAAATATTTGATTTATCTTAATAAGATTAGAGGGCCATGCACAACCTAATGGGAAATCCACATGGAGACACTTAGGCTAGCAGGTGATCCCCTAAAAACTAAGTGGGAGGTGTTTAAAACCCTAATCATGTCTCTGTTCTTCCCTATTACATATGTAGAAGAATGGTGGATCCATTGGCATCACCATAGGTAGAGGCAAGGGTAGAGTGTGAAAGAGTACATCATCGAGTTAAAAAACATGGCATTTATGTTGGGTATATCTCCCAAGAACCCACGCTCCTCAATTGTTTAGGGGGTCTACACATTTACGTATGAAAGTATGTAATTCTATTTAAACCTAAGAAAACTGATGGGGTTTGTGTGCAAGCATTGTACCTAGAGAATATATGCAATAACAAAGGGCATCTAAGTGGTTCCAAACAGAAAGACCACTAATATTCTTCCAGGGGGGGGAAATAAGTGGAAAGGAAGGGAAAAGAATACAATAGACAATGCACGTCAGTGCAAGAATCCAAAAAAACACTACAACCATTATAATATCGATGGTCACATCGAAGACAAGTGTTGGAAGCTACATCCAAAGATGGATCCAAAGCCATAGATTTAGGAAACCTAGTAGAGAGTAGCTTAGATGTGGGTGAAAAGATTCTCTGCATTGTCATGCAAAAGGAAGTGAACTTAATTAGCCTTCATCACAATGAACAGAAGGAGGTGACTAAACTCTTCCATTTTAAGATCTAGGTCAAGGAGACAAAGGTAGATGCTCTATTTGATTCTAGTTCATGGGCCAACCTCATAGAAAAATATCTAGTCAACAAGCTTGGATTGCAAGTTCATGATCATCCTAACCCATATCCATTAGGATGGGTAAATAAGGATGAGAGCTTGAGGTCACTAAATAATCTAAGATAAAATTTGCTACAAGTGTAGACTATATTGATGAAGTGGAGGTATGTGTAGTACCACTTAATGTGTGTGGTGTAGTGTCTAGAATCCCCTATGTGTATAACAGGGATGCAATATTCATGAGGAGAGCTAACCAATACCACCTAATCAAGGATGGGAAGGATTTCATCATAAGTGCACATAAAGATAAATATAAGATCTCGTTAGTAAGTGCTAACCAAACCAAGAAATTGATCAACTCTAGTAGGAGGTTTGTATTACTTTTCTTAAGAGGGAATCAACTATGTGATGAATTGGTAAAGGTAAAGGCATCTTTGGAGGTATGTACTAAAGAGAAGAAATGCTAGTTGGTGGAGTTGTTGCAGACATACAAAGAAGTTTTTTAGGAGCCTAAAGGATTACCAAGTAAGAGGAAGTGGAGCATGAGACACAATTGTTGCCTAATTCCTTGTTGCCAAATATTGGGTTATATAGACAAGTTGTCCTGAATGTAGATGAAGTGAAGAAATAGTTGTCACAACTATTGTGAATTTTCATGGAAACTTGTCACGTAGAGAATCTAGCTAGTAGAAAAATCACAAAAATATTGCAAGAGAGAAAAGAGAAAGAGAGACGAGCTTGAGAGAAGCAATGAAAATCAATGTATTCACTAATGAGAGAATAGTAAAAATACACATGATATACTCTACACGAGCAAACTAAGATGCAATACTAGTGATATAGAGAGATGTGAGGTCTCGCTAACAAAATCTGGAGTGGACTTTCCCCTAGTCCTAGTTAATTTTCTATGTGGTCATCAATTAATTGACTAATCACAAATGGAGTGAGGATATAATCTACCATGCACATGTGTGGTTCCTTCCTGGTGATGATCCCAATGTAAGTGTTCCCTCATGGTGATGATACTGAGGTATGCATGCAACACTTGGTGATAATACCAAGGTTGTCATGCAACACTCCACTCCTCTATTTGAACTGAGGTGTAACTGAGTCAAGACTGAAGAGGATGTGGTGTCCTCATATAGGGGTGAAAATTCCCATCTAGGGGAGAATATATCTAACCAGGGGCAACCTCAACACAGACTAGTAAACCTAGGAAAAGAAACATTGGGTGAGTGTGTAATATCTCCAACAACTGTGGATTGGGAAGTAATTCAATCAAGCACCTCACCTTGTTGATCACCTATCATTATATTACCCAAGAATGATGGGACTTGGTGAATGTGTATCGATTACAAAGCTTTGGACAAGATCACCCTCGAGAGTCAGAAGCCTCTACCCAATATCGATGTCTTATTAGATCAGTTGCAACATGTCAATTACTTCTCCAAGTTGGATCTCAAATGGGGATATCAAGAAGTATGATTTAAATGAGAAGAAACCTAGAAGACCACCTTCAAGACAATGCAAGGTCTATGTGAATGGTTGGTAATGCCTCTTGGTTTATGTAATGCACTGGCTACATTTTTGTGTCTCATGAATGATGTATTATGTCCCTTTCTAGATTCATTTGTGATAGTGTACTTAGATGATCTATTGATTTATATCTCAACCTAGGAAAAGCATATATCACATCTCATGCATGTGTTAGAGACTCTGAAAAAAGCATCAACTACTGGATAACCTTAATAAATGTGAGTTTTCTCAACAGTCATTGGTGTATTTGGGGCATGTGATTAGTGGAGGGGAACTCAAGATAGATCCAATGAAGATGGAGGCCATCCTCAAGCGGCCAGTTTCTACTTATGTCAATGAATTTAGGAGCTTTATTGGGGTAGCATAGTACCTATAGAAGTTTGAAACATCCTTTTCAATTACAGTTGCACCACTTCATGCCATAACAGCCAATGGTAAGAGTTTTTAGTGTGGAAAGAATCAACATAAAACTTTCGATGATTTGAAATAGAAGATCAATGAAGCACTAGTTTTTGTATTTCCCAACTTGCAAAATCCTTTCAAAGTGGAGATGAATGCAAGTGGATATGTTATGGGAGTGGTCTTGATGTAGGGAGGTAAGTTGGTATGACATCATTCTAAAATGTTTCATGGTGGAGCCCTAAATTAGCTTGTGTATGATAAGGAAATCTATGTCCTACTTCAAGTTGTTAATAAGTGGTAACACTTTCCGATGGGAAAGCAAACCATTATCTACAATGATCACCAACCACTGCAGTATCTATAGGCGTAGAGTAAGATTCAACAAACCAAACACTATAAGTGGATGGGATTTTTAATAGTTTCATCTACTCATCAAATATAAGAAGGGAAACACTAATAATTTGGTAGACATGTTTTCAAGGCCACCCACATCCAAGATTATAGCTTTGGGAACTTTTATGCATATGGAGCATTTTACCCATGATGTATACAAAGAGGCGTACATGAAAGATGAGGATTTTAAAGAGCTGTTTCAGCAGCTACATGGCCAAATTTGTGTAGAAAAAGGTGACAGTAAGGTTGACTATCATCTCCATAATGGGTTGCTCTACAAGCTAGAAAAGCTTTGTGTTCTTAAAGGTGAAATATTGCATCTTATCAGAGAGGCTCATGCCTCCAAGGTTGCAGGACATTTTGGTATTCAGAAGACAATTGTCAACTTACAGAGATACGTATATTGGCCCAAAATGCAAGAATATGTAGCTAGATTTATTAGAGGATGCATTCTTTGTTGTACCAACAAGCCTAATAATATAAAGGAAGGTTTCTACCATCCATTGCATGTACCCATTAGACCTCGAGATAAAATCTCCATGGATTTTGTGGGCGGTATCCTAATAACCAGGAAGAGACATGACTATATGTTTGTCATAGTTCACAGGTTCAACAAGATCTGCATTCTTATGCCTTGTAAAAAGATTTTCAAAGGACAATAAGCAAAAAACATACTCTTTGAACAAGCCCGGGTGCACTTCGAGATACCAAGGAGCGTCATCTTAAGTAGGAATACCAAATTTCTCAGTTCCTTTTGGACTACACTTTGGGAGAATATGGACACTATGTGAAGAGATCTACAACTTTCCATCCATAGATAGATGGGCACACAGAAGTAGTCAATGTGACAATGGTCCAACTCTTGAGGGGTTATAGTCAGAAGCATCCAAAGACCTGGGATGAAAATTTTATTTATATTCAATGCTCTTATGACAAAGAAGTCCACATTTATACCAGTAAGTCCCCTTTTGAAACTTTCTTCGAGTATTTTATGTCTTCGCCCTTGGATGTTGCACATGGATAACAAGGAGGAGTAAGGGAAGATATCACAGGAGATGCACTAAGAGCATAAAATTTTGTTGAAAATATTAAGCAAATCCATTTGTAAGTACAAGTGACATTGGAGAAGTCGTAGGAAAAGTACAATGCCCAACATTATCAACATGAAATTGAGAAAACATTCAAGGTGTGAGACAAAGTTTGGTTGCATCTGAATAAAGAAAGGTTATAGGGTCTTGGTGTGAAGATCAAGCCTCTACGCTATAATAATTTTGAAGCATTATAGAAGGTGGGTGATAATGCGTATAGACTCGGTCTACCCCCATATATATACATTTACTCAATGGTGAATGTGGAAAACTTGAAACTCTATGAGCCTTCCATGTTGGATCAAGAAACTAAGGAGCATGTCCTACCTACCATAGAGAACTTAGCACCAAAATATCAAGTAAAGTTGGAAGAAGATATTATTTTGCAGAGGAAGTCCATAACTACTAGACAGGGGCAACATGAACTTTGAGAGATAGGGTTGAGAGAAACTTCCAGGCAAGGCCAAATGGTACTCTAGAGAGAAGGTAGAGGAAATGTTTTGTCACCTCATTCAATGAATACTTTGGGGGGACCAAAATCCCCCCTAAATGGGGACGAATGATATAAAATGGATCATTATATGATTTGTCATCTATCTTGGTATTTTATGGGTGGAAAATTTGGAAGAATTGGATTTCATGTCTCAATTTGGTGATTTGGGGTATGAAACCTCCCAAAGCGAGTTTGAGGCATCAAATCACACTTTTGGGGGCTCACAACTTTGCAAGGATATATATATCCCCTCATCATTGTTGTACACACCCAAAGATTTATAACGGTGTGAAAATCACCTTAATCAGAGTTGGTATGCAGAACTTATGCCTCTTATATATAGACAACAAGGAGGACTAAGGGAAGACATCACAAGAGATGCACTGAGAGCATAAAATCTTGTTGAAGATTAGGCAAATCCATTTGCAAGTACATGAGACATTGGAGAAGTCACAGGAAAAGTACAAGGCTCGACATGATCAACATCGAATTGAGAAAACATTCAAGGTGTGAGACAAAGTTTGGTTGCATCTGACTAAATAAAGGCTAGAGGGTCCTAGTGTGAAGATCAAGGCTCTGTCCTACCCTACCATAGAGGACTTAGCACTAAAATCTCAAGCACAGTTGGCAAAAGATGTTATTTTGCAGAGGAAGTCAAGAACTACTAGATAGGGGTGACGTGAACTTTGGCATATAGGGTTGAAAGGAACTTCTAGGCAAGGCCAAATGGTACTCTAGGGAGAAGGTGGAGGAAATTTTTTCTCACCTCATACGGTAAAAGCTTTGGGGGGACAAAAATCCCACCTAAATGCTAAATGGGGAGGTATGATCTGAAATGGATCATTGTATAATTTGTCATCTATCTTGGTAATTTATGGGTGGGAAATTTGGAGTCCCAATTTGGTGATTTGGGGTCTGAAACCTTCCAAAGCCAGTTTGAGGCATCAAATGACACTTTTGGGGGGTCACAAATTTGTAAGCATGGCTACATCCCCTCATCATTTTTTTACACACCCAAAGCTTTATAACAGTGTGATCACCTCAATCAGAGTTGGTATGGAGAATTTATGCCTCATGCAAGTTAACCTACCCTGTTGATCACAATGGTACCAAGTGGATTCCATGTTAACCCCCATTACTCACACATGTGGGGATATTAATGTATGGAATCTCGCAAAGATTCTATAGGGTCCAAAACCATAACACTAATTGAGGGTTGTGGCATACAAAAAACCGAACCCTATCCCTCTATGGATATGAAGCTATGTTAAATACTAGGATGCTAGAAAGAGAAAAGGTTCCACTCCTTTCGTATTGTATTTTTTCCATATTTGAGAAGAGCATCTAGGAATGGCATATTGAAGCATAACAAAGGAGGTAAACAATTTTGTAGCAACCATTCGTGCCATAATGTCCATGGAAACTTCATAGTGAGTCTCCCTTTCTTTGTACTTGCATTTCATAATTGAGAAAAAAGAGTGCAGATGATAGGCTTCACCTTCTAGCTGGGTTTTCTCGTGTAGTTGGTTTCCTAGGCCACATATTCTATTCATTTGCTTGTTCTTTCATTTTGGTCTCAGTTATTTCCATAAATTTGAGCACTGGGATAGTAATAATAAATCTGAGATCTAAAATAATAAACTACATAAAGATTTCAAAATATTGTAAGATATGTTGTGGCGGACTATTCCAGTGGAATATCCACAATAGTTTATGGATAAGTGAGATACCCATGTTTACAACTCATTAGAGGCCTTGCGTGGGTGGTTCCTTGCACCATGAGCTTAGTGTTTCATGATGGAGAGATTCATGCAAATTTTTAACTTTGTGAGTTCAATAGGTTTGATCCACTTGCCTTGTTTTTTATGGAGATGTGATCATCTTCACAAGGAGTCCTAAATAACTCATGATGTGTTGTATAAAGATTTTGGCCCATGAAGTTTATATGAAGGAAGTTAGAGTTTGGCAAGTTGCAAATGGTTTAGGGTCGTGTTTCTTAATATTAATAGGTGGTCAAGTCCCTAAAAAAAGGGAGGTTCAAGATGATGTGATAGTACCGTGTTTAGTTGGATATAGTGAGACTTCCAAATTTTGCAATATCCACATTCTAACACAACGAAAGATTATGGTGAGTCGAGATGTGAAGTTTGATGAGAATCTGTTGTCCCTTAGATCACATGTATCTTCTTCGATGATTGAAGGGAGAGAGGAGGTTTCTATACTAGTAACTAATTTAGAGGTAAGGGAAGACTCAGATCCATGCATGGGTGAAGAGAGGTTATGGAAGGATACGTCCTTACACTCTACTTCAACCCGTAAGAAGTCAAGATGCTTTAATTAGACATTGTAGGATGCACATGTGCATGTAGGAGAGGAAATATATTTAATGAGAGAGGAAAGATATTTAATGAGGGTAAGTATACCTCCTAGAATATACCCTAACCATATTGCACTAATTATTTTTGTTTGTGAGCCTTCCAGCTGTTTGGAAAAGGTGAGGTGTGATGCCTTGATAGAGGAGAGTGAAGTTTGGGGGGGGGCAATTCCTTTTTAGGTGATCCAAGATCTTTTCATCGATGACATTACATAAATTGCATTAAAAGTATGAATCACAGCTTATGTGCAACATTAATTAAAGAAGGAAGAAATATGGAGAAAAGAAGAGAAATGAGACAATGACACAATAGCTTGATGACGAAGTTCGTCCAACATGGACTACGTCTTCGGGTCCTGCTTCAAAGTGGAGAGACTTTATATTATTCTCAGCAATAAAATTGGCATAAATTATACCTCAAGCCTAAAAAACGACCTTCAAATCTATTGCCCTGATGCAAAAACAAACATCATCGGTGGATTCATGGCAAGAAAACGTGTAGAAACGATTGTCGAATCATCCAAATCTAATAGTGCTCATCCCATGCCCCTATTGGGATCTTCGCCTCGGTTTGTGTTCCATTGGCTTGCATTAATTACTCATGTACCTATATAGAAAAGAATGCATAGATCTGGTTGGGCACGGACCCCGAGCAGAGTAATAAACTGGGATTTTATATTGGTCCATTGGTAACTAGCGGTAAATTTAGTGTTTGGTTTGGGGGAGGTCAGGGGGTCAAACCCCTCAGACTTTTCCTTTGGCTACCCGTTATAATTTTTTTTATAACAAATATATTCAAACTCCACCCTACCAACTTTAAACCTTATCTAAACGGAACCTCCCTTAAACTTGATACATTCTACTACCAGTTTTGGGGACGGTACGCTAATTTCGTGATGGGATATATGCATGGATATGCCACCGTATCTGTCATCATATCCCATGGGCATATGGTCAGAAAAAACATTTTGGGGGTCTAGCCATCGGCTGGTCCGGTTGGTCTGTGGCCAACCCCTTTTTTAAATTAGATTTTTGGTTTGTGACCCTCATTGTGCATTTGCAGGGTGCCACGTAAAGCCCTGTGATTAGGCCACATGGCACCCTCTCATGTGTCAATCCTACCCAGTCAGACTATTGACTCATCTGCCACATGTACCTAACATAAATGCCACTTATCACTCTATCAAGGTGCCATGTGGCAACCCTTGGGTGGTGCCATGTGGCATCACCTAGGGGTGCCACATGGCACTTGCTAATAGGCCCATGTGGTGACCCAAAATGCCAAATCCACATGCCACATGGTGACCCCTCGAGGTGCCACATCAGTATGATGTCATCCTAACATGAACATGGTACAGATGATGATGTCATATTTACATGAACATGGTACAGATGATGATGTCATCATTGACTTTGACTATGGTTGATTGCGAACTTTGATCGCCCATAACTTCTTCGTTCAGACTCTGTTTGAGGTGTCGTTTGTGTCATTGGAAAGCTTGTGATGAGCACTTCAACTTGGCTTTGTTTTTACTGAGATTTGAGGACTTTGAATTTTTTCCCTTTTAGATCCTCCTAGATCATTCCTCCCCATTAAGAAGGTTTTGGGCCTCCAAAAGCCCCATCACTCACCAAGAAGGTGAGGGAATTTCTCCCTCACTTTCTCTTTCTCGATCCACCATGATTTACTTGGATGTGTTCCCTTAAGGCCCACTCAAAAATCACCCCTGTGTGAATTCCTCGTCCTTTTGTCCAGGACGATCTATTTTGTTATCTCGTCCAAGTATTAAAAAGCAAACTTGTCCATTGACAGTACTGAAACACTCTCTTGTTGATCCATGATCATTGGAGGCTCATAAAGTTTCATGTTTACAATTGAGTATATTTTCATATTCAGTGGTTTATCTCGAAAGACATTGGTGCCAATTCTCTCTAAGATGGTGAAGAGTGGATGTTGCATACACTGTATCTGATCATCCCACAACTTGGGATGTTTGTTGCGGTAACCTCGAAGCAACTAAACCAATATTCTACTTGCAACCTCTGTTTTTTCATCGATCTATGGATGGAAAGAAATCCTCCTCTTCAGCTTGGTGTCCATCATTCTTCACATAAAATTTTCAAGGAATCGAATATCTCGATCCGAGATAATGACTGTGGACAATCCAATATGGACCCATACATGTTGAAAGAAAAGATGAGCAACACGCTCAGTAGTGATCAGCTTGTTACATAGCATAAAGATACATGTCCTGCTAAACCTATCCACTACTACATGAAAGTATTCATGACCCATTTTCGACATAAGAAACCCCCCTACAAAATCCAAGGAGATACTCTTCCAAGGATGAGAAGGAACATCGACTGGTTTGTACAACCCCAATTTTCTATTAGTGGACTTAAAAATTCACATCACACACCCCTTTACAATCATGATTACAATTACATTCAGTCGAGGCAAACATAACCTCACCAAATACATTACAATCCTCTCTACCCCAAAATGCCCAAATACAAGAGAAGTGTAAGATTCTCCAATTACATGCATTTTTTCAATGTAGGAATATAAGGTTTACTCAAATGGTAAAATGGTTTGTCCTACAAGCCACAAATTAGCCTCTCAAACACATCCTCGAGGCTCGGGAGGATCTCATCCAATTCCATGGTCCACTGAAGCATTATCCTCTTCTTTATATTTCTTCTTCTTCTCTTTCTTTGTAACTCTCTTCTCGTAATCTACAAACAAATTCTCTACCATATCTAACATGCGGTAGAAATCCTTGTGAAAATTATTCTCATACTCTATACGAAGTTCTTCATCTCCCATTT
>ML782463.1:422743-453757 GCA_009831015.1 Picea engelmannii | reverse complement strand
ATTTGATTTTCAATGTTTTCTGAAATACAAAAAACAATATTTTTGAAAGAAAAACTTGTTGTTCACTTTCCAAAAAGAACTCTTATTAACGAGAAAAGAAAATCAAATCATAAATATTCAAGCAATAACAACCCAATCAACTCCTTCAATGCAAGCAAAAACAAAAAGCAAACCAATTAGTCTTCTCAATGCAAACGAAAATGTTCTTTCAAACCATCAAGCAAATGAGAAACACCAAGCACTTAACTCTCAACCAATCACTGGTTCTCAACCAATCAGACACACTCAGCTCTTGAAGTCAGAGAGAATGAATTTGCCAATAAGAGTCAAGAAACGAAAGTCAAGCTAAAAAGGACAAGAAAAACCTTGAAACCCTAAAACTGTTTACACGGGCAAACTAAAGCAAGAGCTATATCAATCAATGATCCAGTAAGCTCATAAGAGGTAAATCAACTGATCTGAGCAGTTGGAAAAATCAAAAGTCAATTTCAAAATTTTGAAAAATCTTGCTCGCAGGCAAGCAGTTTGACTCAGTGCGAGAATCTATGATTCTCGCAGGCAACCTTTTAGCAAGGTGCGAGGTACTCGCACTGAACCCTATGTGCAGGGTAAGAACCTGACTGATTCTCACAGGCTGTAGTTAAACACAGTGCGAGAACTCCTGAAGATGACAAAAATTTTGAAAATGAAAGCAAAATTGACAAAGGCTTCTGGACCCAGAAGGTCTATCAGGATATCCTGAAGACTCGGAGACTGATAAAACAAGAGAAAAATGAAACCAGAGCAAATGGCCACAGAAAAATACAAAAAACCACCAAAAAATGGGATTGTTCCCCAGTGGAATCGCCAATTTTGTTTTAGGATTAATCTGTAAGTGTGGACACAAACCGATCTCCCTAGATCCACCTAGATCTAGAACAAAACAGAACAGAATAATACTCTTTCCCTAGATTTAGACTATTGAATGAACTAGGAGGCAAGAATCATGAACATACCTTATGATCGCTTCCTTGAGTCTCTGTTGTCCAGCTTCGCTCCAATGCTCTTGTGCCGTCAAGATCACAACAGTACAAACCAATCGAAGTGAAGACAACTCAATATATTCAATAGCTAATCTATACATATGATCAAGGAGTTATGTAATAAAGTGACATTGGCTTTATGGGAAAGGGACATATTACTGTATTAAATTGATAGAAAGTAAGACTTACAACCTGAGCCTTGATGTTGCAAACCTGCTTTCGATGGCTCCTATCTCTGACACACACACTTGCTCATGCATGAAGAAGATCAACTACTTTTGATAACCTTGTTGGTGTCTCTAGTTGCTGTAGCATTAGTCCTCCATACAATCTTACACTAATTCTCCAATAAATATCTTGCTAGTTTGCTTCCAACCTTTTCCATGAGAATCTCATCAATTTATAAAAGAGAATGGATTAGTTACTTGGATAGGAATGATCCCAAAATATCAGGAAAACCAGTACTTAGATAACCATTCGAATGCCATCTCATCCTTCTAGAAGATTCCCTTCTAGAAGATTCGAGAATCTATCTTTTTTCCTTTCTTTGGAAGATGTTCGCACCCTAACAGTTAGGCACAATGCGAACCTCTCACACCCTGGCTTAAGGTAGCCTACGAGAATCATGCATTCTCGCAGGAAAATGTATTGACAGCCTGTGAACCTTCCTCAAAACTGTGATTTCTGGAAAGAGATAAAGGTAACTTTTCTCAGGATAAAGTCCTAATGAAGAGCCTGAGTTCACCATAATCATTACATCATCATGACAACCAAATTTGTGGATAACATTGACTTGTCTGCAACCTGTACCTTACATAGACGCCACTTATCACTCTATCAGGCTGCCATGTCGCGACCCTTTGGTGGTGTCACATGGTGACACTTGGGGGTGGCACGTGGTGCTTGCCAGTAGGCCCATGTGGCCACCCAAAATGTCATGTGACAGCCCCTGGAGGTGCCATGTCAACATGGTGATTTCACGATGATGTCACCCTGGTATGAACTACTGACTTCGCCTGTACGGATGTTGATGTCATCATTGACTTTGACTAGGGTTGACTGCCAACTTTGACTGGCCATAACTTCTTGGTTCGGACTTCGTTTGAGGTGTCGTTTGCATCGTTGGAAAGCTTGTGATGAGCACTTCAACTTGGCTCTACTTTTTTAGGAGATTTGAGGACATTGAATATTTTCCCTTTTAGATCCTTTTGGATCATTAAGTGTCAAAGCAAGTGGTTGATTATGAGATTGCAACAAATTTATATTTGCAGATGGTAGGTTTGGTTAAGTTGCAAAGGGAGAAGATTGATGTTTGTGAAAACACTTTCCTCACAAAGAGGGAGTTTTAGCTTTTTGGGTTACTCATAAAGTGTTTACACCATGCTCGAGAGTGCTTCATGTGATATGTAGTGCATGATGTGTTGACTACCCTTATTTGTACCTTAGTAGACCTATGAATTTGAGACAACTTACTCATGGATTGATGTACCTTGGATTGATGCTTATGTGCCACAATTCCTTGGAAGGTTGGAGACTAATGTTGCATGGTAAGATTCTTCATGAGAGACACGTGGTGGGCTTGATTACTTTCTTGAGAGGAGGATCTACTCAGAGGAGGAGTATTGGGCATTTAGGAGGAAAGTATTGAGCCCTAGGTAGCATGGGGCCACTTGGTAAGCTAGGGTAATTATATAAAATAATAATAAAATTAAAAAAAAAAAATGTATTTAACAAAAGGACATACCTTTCATGAAAGGTATCAAGGTGTCCGCTTACACATATTTAAATGGGCCCTCATTGTAATTCAACCATCTCATTCATTCATTGACTTATATATATCAAATATTTTTATTGATCTTAAACATTGAGTAAATTTAATGAGCATATATGCTCCATATGGTGTCATAGTCACCATAAAAACCATACAACTTGACCTGTATAGCCTCAAGATATTACAGTCATTGGCATACCAGTCAATTGCCATCGACGATATAATTCTCTACCATTGTACCAACCATCCATCTGTATGTACCACCATTCGTATTGACCTTATTCATCTGTAGCATCCATCACCATACCAACCATCTGTATCGGCCTTATTTGTCCGTACTTACACTAGCACAGCCACATAATTGTGGCTGATCAACGCCGAAAGGTTGATAAAATTAAAAGAATCCTTAAAAGAATATATTAAATTTTATTATTAATTAACAAATAAATGGTTGAGCTTCATTTATTTGGTGTTAATATTTTAATTTATGTTAATCACTTACGTGGCAATCAGTTGGCTATCAAAGTAATTTTTAAATATGATTAGGTAAATGTAAAAAAGTAAACACATAAACGGATGTCTTTATAATAGCTAGGAAGTTAATCATTGAAATCACAACCATTTATTTTGTGTGACTACTAAGAATATTCCAGCCATATTTAATCATGTCCATAGAAAACTTATTAAGCACTAAACCCCTATTAAATCTGCCCATTGTCAATAGGTGTACGCCTTTCGGCGTAATTAGTCGTCATACACGGGATTCATTGTACATTTATTTAATTCAATTAAGATATCGAACAAATGTATTAAAGTTCGTACAATCGATTAAAGACATACATGTAATTAATTATAATTTCGCTTAGTCTGTATGCTTATTTGCAGTGTCATACAAGTCAAATAAGACACAATACAATTATTTACCATCAATTGTACAATAAATAAATTAAAAAACAACCATATAGTTGAAATCAATCAACCAATTAGTTAAAAAATCAGAAAATTCAAGGGGTGGCAATTAATTGATTCGGTCAAAATTGAGCTAAAAAACACTCCTTCCTGAACAAGAAAAATGGCTAAAAATAATTCAAGGATTGAGAAACTAGAGAGAGAGTCCAAACAAAATTACATAAATCTTGAAGAAAAAATCCATAAAAATATGGAATAATTAAGGAAAGAATGAAGATATTAAACATGAGTTAATGCACAATCTCAAAGATAAGATCACCATAGCCGTAAAAATGAAATAAATCAAAGCATGGATAAGACGAGAATGGAGATGAGTTGTATGGGATATGGGTTATTCTAATGATGCTAGATGGGATGCATCTTGAGACATGGCTACAATAGAGACAGATGTTTATGATGACTACATAGCCACATGTTTGGCTCTCTGTTTTTTTATGACAAATTTCGACAATGCTTATGCACACAAGCATCTATAGAATGTAATTTTGTCTTCTATTAAGAAGTAATAAAATTACGGTTTTTTTTTTCCCTGAGGAAAAAAAGAAGAAGATGAGAATAGAGACGACAGAGAAATTCAAAAAAAGGATAGAGTCTCGTGAAATGTCTCGTGGACAAAGAATCCTCTCCCCACACCAACCCGACGAATAAAACTCCTCGGTAACCCAATGTTTCAATCACCTCCGCCACAACCCAATCTGACAAATACAGTTAACATGCAAACAAGCATGTTTCCCAATGGCTTACCAATCCTTAACGTCAACCAACCACAACCCTTTTCAACTCAATTGATATTTGGATTCCCAATGAAATTAAAATTAGAGTTACCCAAATTCGACGGAGATGAAAAGTAGAGTGTGGCTTGGATCAATAAGGTAGAAGAATATTTTGAAATACATAACATTCATTTTGACAAGGAAAAAATAAAGTATGCTTCTATGTAGCTTGAAGGCCATGCATATAATTGGTACATGTGATAGAAGTCTATGACCAAGGTGAGCCACTATAGTTGGGCTAGGTTCAAATATGACTTCTTTAAGAGGTTTCAAGGTTTGAAAGAGAAGAAATTATTTGCAAAAATCACCAAAATAAAGCAAAAAAGGTGATGTGGACGAGTACACTCACGAATGGGAAGCTTTGGCAATGTTATCACACAACTCCTAGTTTCAGCAAAGCCCAACCCAGACCACAAATGTAAGACACAACTGGGAACATGTATCACTCTCACATCAATAGATGTCCCCCTCATTTTAGTGAAGGACAAGTCCAACAGAAGGGAGGCTTCCCAGGTGACCCTAAGGGGAATGTGATGGACAAATGAAAGAGGTTGAACAATGCCCCAATAGATCAAGGTTAAGGATAAGTATGAGAAAGAGGCTTGGAAAAAGACTCTTAGGAGGTGGTAGATGGTTTCCAAGGTTTTGTACCTGAAAAAACAATGTTAGACATGTCTGGAACAAGACAATATATGATGATAAAATTCGCAAAACCAATGGGGAATCAACAAGAAACCTTGTTATCCCAAAATTGCAGCAATATGGAAATATATATCATCAATAAATAGATTATAAAAGATGCAAATTAAAACATCAAAGTCAAGTATATGATGTTGGAAAATTAAGCTAGCAAGTAGACAATATCCCAATATTTAAACCAAGACTTTGATAGCAATAGAGGGTTGTAAATAAATGTTATCAGGAGAGTTTTGTAACAACCTTACAGTTGTAGCAAACTTTTGCTACAACAACAGGTTCTAGCCACTAATATCAACAAGCAATCCACCCAAACAATGGCCTTTAAACAATATATCAATTATGAAAGCTTGCAAATAAATCTCATCGGTATAAAAGTGGGTAAAAGAAATAAAGAGAGAGTTTGTTGCAACCCTAATGGTTGTAGCTAAATGTTTATTATAGCAGCCAAATCACTTGGCTAATCAAGACACCCATAGGGTACCATATAGCTTGAAGCATGTATAACAAAATTCCAAACTTGAACAATTCAATCTCTTTCAAATCACGTTTACCAATGCACAATATTCAATCTCCAATGCAAAATATTAGTGCCTTATCTATTGGGTTATGGAGTCTCTTGTTTATGAGCTAGGGTTTATTACTCCTCTAGAGGTGTAAGCCTTTTTACTCCCTAGAGTAAACCAACCTTATAAAGGTAAATCTACAAGGGTGTAAGCCTTTTTACTCCTTGTAACAACCTTTTAAAAAGCCTTTTCAATGACAATAAAAGAGAGACCCTTGATGGAGGGTGTATGCCCTTATACTACTCCAATGGTTTGAGAAAATAACCTTGAAATCAGGAAGAACCACAAACAATTGAAGAAATTCCTTACCTTATCCAAGGTATAGCATGAAAAACCCTTACTTATCAAGATAATCATCCATAATATTGAAGAACAAACATGCAAGAGAAATCGCTAGCCATCCTTCCACCAATAGACAAGTAGAGCATCCTATTTGCAGAAGAGACAAGATAGAGCGAATTGCCCAAGTAGAGAAAAACTTTCAGCCAAGAGTTTATGTAATTCTCAAGTGATGAGTTATACAAAATGAAAATGAGATGACCTGTATTTACATCAGCTAATCTAAAACCAATTTGTCCACCTTAGAACGTCAACAACCAATAAAAAGAGGGTCGACCCACTTTATTTGCCTTTACAATTTACAAAATAAAATTACAAAAAGTAAATCCCTTAGAAATGTGACGTTGTGCCCTAAAAGGGTGATTCTAGGCCCAAAAATGAGATGTTGAGCCTCTAGGTGCAAGTTGTTGGGCCTCCAAAGGCCATGTGTCACTCTCTGATGTGTTGGAGTTTCATGCCATGCATCTTCGTCCCTCAAACCACATCATGATACCTCTAGAACCATCAAGCCCACCAAAACCCTAAACTCCACATGATGTCAAAGGCATAGGAAGTGACGACCTAGGCCTCCAAAGGCCAACGTCCAAGTGCCAAGGTATATGATGTCATCTTGTAGTGTTTTCGAAGTGCCTCGAAAGGAAACTTCAATCATCTCAAGTGTACAATGGCTCTGGGGTCCTCTGTCCATCCTTGGGGTCCTCAACCCCTCATGAAGGTCAAAATGGAATAATTCCTTCATGAATAGCTTTCACCTGGAAAGGTCCTGCAAAGACAAATAAGTACGCCCTCCAAGGGTCCACAAGTCATTTGCATCATGCCAAGTAAGCCATATTTAATAAAAGAACCACCTCAACATGTGCATTAAATCCCTCCTTTTCAAACTAAATAAATTCTCAAAGATCTTATAAAATTTTCCAAATTTAAGTATGGGAGGGTTGTAATGGTTCCCTATTGGGAAGATTGTTCCCCAAATTAAGGAGTGTTTCCCAAGAAGACCCTCTCTAAGTCATGCAAATGAGTATGAGGTGGAAGGGGGTAAGACTTTTGGGCATGGGTTTCTTGACATATCAAGGGCTCATATTGTCTTATTTATGGGTGCCTTTGTGGAGGGTGTGTTGCATCCTTCATTTGCAATGCAACTTTTTTCCAAGCCTTTGCCATCAATTTATTATGGTCCAAAACATTGAGTTCTATGTCCAATGGAAAATAAGGAACACTGTAATGCCACTTGAAGTTAGTAACACATTGAATTCCATGTGCAAAGAAAGTAAAAGACACTGCAAATGCACTCCCCCAACAAGCAGGACATTTATTTAATTATTTATTAGAAGGTCCCTGATTTTTATGGAGAAGCGTTTCATTGCTCCAAAGACCTTAGGGCGATCATCTAGAAGCATTATTATAACACTTTTAACTTTTTCCAGCCACAACACCTCTGATCCTTTAGCCCCTTTTTCCCATGAAATAAGGTACAAGCTTTTCTTGAGGTCAATAAGCCCAAAACCCAAAAAGATGAGGAAACGAAAGGGAAGAAGTGTGAAAAGTGGTAAGTATGTGAAAGAATTGACCATTCAAGGAGATCCCCTAGTAGCAACCCCTTTTCCCAAGGGTGACCCACTTGCTAGGAAACCATGTCAACCACCAATGTGAAATGAGGGAAAAGGTAAAATTTCCAAGCAAACATTTTCATAATCAAGAAAGGACTCTTGGAACCATGCTCAAATGATTTAGTTATTAAAATGACACTTACCATGAGACCAGACTTGTTACCTCGTGAAACAAGACCAATTGTCATATGTGGGCCAAGCTGGTGTGGTGGACGTTGTTGTTGTTGAAGAAAAGGTGTTGTGTGGTTAGAGGAGGGGATCTGTATGCTCCTTTGGCTCTCGACACTCCATTTCTTTAACCTGCGGGGCTCAAGACATCATCTCCTTAGTTACGCCTAGCTTGGGGTTGTAGCATTTGGCTCCCACATGGGGACATGTGCTCGTCGTAGAGTACATGAGAACCTCATGATCTCCTAGTAAGACTTGTGCCTACACATACTCAAGCAAAATATTGGAGCATCGAGGGGTGGCTTTCTCATCCTTTGTTCATAAAATCAAAACTTCAAAATTTCAATTGTTCGTTAAAAATAAAATTTTGCATTTTTCAAAAACTTCTAACAAACATATAATATGATTCAGGCAAATGTATCGCAACAACTATGCATGGAAGCAAAATAAGCAATGTGTAAAGCAGAGAATGAAAACAAATGCAACTACACTAGGATGAACACACAAAATGCAAATGCAAGAAAGAAAAATGACCTACCAACTTACCTGGGGCCCGAGGCCTGTCGAAATTAGGTCCCATCAGAGAAATAAGGATTTTGGAGAGACCCATTCACAATTAATGGCATCCTTCTCCCCTTGGGAGTGGCTCAGTAAAAAGAATCAATCCTAGATCTTTCCTTTATTCAGTAAGGTCCTAGCCACAAACTGTCAAACTTTAGATGCATCCCAGGTTTCTATGTTCTCTTATCCCACATTAAGACAAAATCTCCTTCCATAAAATCCCTTTGTCTTACTTTGCAATCAAAATTTCCTTTAAGTTCGTCTCAATTTCTCGTCATTTGATTGAAATCTATTCTTCTAGAGTCATTCAATTCCATGAGTTTATCAATCCTTCCTTCCAATGCTTCTTTTTCAGTAGTGAAAAGTTGAGCTATTTGTAAAGCTAGAATTTGGAGATTTATTGGTAATCTCGCTTCCATCCCATAAACTAATTCAAAAGGGGTCTTTCCAGTGGAATTCTTGGTTGTCGTGCGGTCTTCCCAAAGTGTGTATTTAATTTTGCTATCCCAACTCCTTTTATTATCTCCAACAATCTCTTTTAGAATGTTCACGATGTTCTTGTTACTGGACTCTGCTAGCCCATTTCCTTGAGGGTAATAATTTGAGGAATGTGACAAAACGATCCTGTACTTGAAACATAACTCATTTAATGCCACTGAGCTGAAACCCTTGGCATTGTCAATAATAATCTTAGTAGGAAGACCGAACCTAATAATTATTCTTTCTTCAAGGAAATTCATCATCGCTTCTTCTGTCACCCTTTTTGTTGTGATGGCTTCCATCCATCGAGTGAAATAATCAGTAGCAGTTAAAACCCATCAGTAACCATTACTGGAGTTATATTTAAATCCACCAATGAAAAGGTGCTTCAACTACTACGAGCTTCAAAGGGAGGGCAGGTAATCATTACTTTCATGAGAAGAATTGACATGGCTAACAAGATCTAACATCACGGTGAGTATCAGAAAATATAGTTGGCAAATAATAACCCACCCTCAAAATTTTGTGAGTCATGGTGCGAGCAACAAAGTGACCCCAATAGTATCCTAAATGAAGCTCTGAAATCAACCCATCTGCTCCCTCTTTGCTCACACATACAAGAATCACTCCATCAAGATTTATCCAGTGAAGACCATCTCGATTCAAGCAATACTTTATGGCTTTGAGTCTCATAACTCTTCTCATACAATCCAATAAATGATAAGGGCATGTGCGATTCTTCAAATAATAAATGATGTCTGAATACCATTCATCTTCCTCAAGTTGACTTAGGACAACGTTAATTTCTCCTTTTATCCCATCTCGATAGTTTCTTCATTACTTTCGGCAAACATCTTGGCCAGTCCATGGACATTAATTATCCTGGTTAGTTTTATTTCCAAGTCGTACCCATGTATCTGTGACACCCATTTTCTTCTTGAACCAAGACAATCTTGTCGAGACAAAACATCTTTCATTGCTCGATAGGGAACGAAAGCTTAAATCTTGTTATACCCAGCATAAGTCATAAAGTGCTTCAGGGACTTGAAAAGAGAATAATCTTATTTCTTAGTAATTATATAGTTAGTTCTGAGTCCTTTAGAACCTTGCTCATGAAAGCAATTGGTTGCTCGTCTCCCTCATCATTTTTCTATAAAAGGACTTTTGCAATCATATCTTTTGAGGCAAAGGAGAAAATCATGAAGTCTTTAGTAAAGTCGGAGCTTACTAAGATATGAGCAACTATTATCGCTTCCTTAATATGGTAAAAAAAAATTATTACCATCGTTGTTCCATTCAAAAGGAACATCCTTCTTTAATAAATGAATGAGAGGTTTAACAATTTTAGCAAACTTTGGGATGAACCTTCTTATGAAATCGATCTTACCAAAGATTGCAAGGCCTTCTTGTCTTCAGGGAGAGGGATCTTCTTGATTGCTTCAATACTGGAAGGATAACCCGAGATTCCATCCTCATAAATGATATGCCCCAACAATTTTCCTTTGTCCACTCAAAAAATTGATTTCTCGGGGTTGAGAGAAATACCATACCCTCTACTCTCTCAAAAATTATCTGTAAGTGTTGAATGTGTTGAGTTCTTATCTTGGAGATGATTGTCAAATCATCCTGATATATTTCTATAAGCTTTCCAATCAAATCCCTAAAAGCGTAGTCCATAGCTCGTTGTGTTAAATTATGAGCTTGATTTCTTATGCAGATTAATTCTTTTATTTTCTTCAATACTTTGATTCAAGCTTAATACACTTCAAAAATTCCAAATCATAATCGAATAGCAATAATTATGTAGATAAGTAAACATGCATATCAACAACACATATACCCTGGGGAAACCCTGTACAGGGAGAAAAACCCCAACAAACAATATTCCTTTATTGCATTAATAATGTAAGATCTCTTACAAATATCCACCATGAATGTTCTGCTCTCAAAGAGCTTGCCAAGATGACTCTGACCTAACAAAGACTTACAAGACCTTGCTAAAATACACCTCTGATATGTTGCCTCTTTATCATTGATGTGCTCCTCTATTACTTCACCCTCAACCTGCATATGAAAACTGTGATGAAGAACTGTGTTCATGAGAGGGTTTGACCTCTGCTTATATAGGCTGAAGAGGGGAAGAGAGGAAGCTCGAAATAGTAACCTGATTGCATGCGTTAAACATAACTCAGCTTCATGCTTTAGTTCGAACTTAGAACTAGACTTGAGATTGGTTACAACTCAGCTTTACACTTTAGTTCGAACTTAGAACTAGAATTGAGATTGGTTACAACTCAACATTACACTTCAGTTCGAACTTACAACTAGACTTGAGACTAACATGCTTTAGTTTGAACTTAGAACTAGACTTAAGACTTTAGTTGCAACTCAACATTACACTTTAGTTCTGAAATACTTTAGCTGCAACTCAACATTACGCTTTAGTTCTAAAATAGAACTAGACTCAAGACTTTAGTTGCAACTCAACATTACTAAAATAGAACTAGACTCAAGACTTTAGTTGAAACTCAACATTACACTTTAGTTCTAACATAGAACTAGAATCAAGACTTTAGTTACAACTCTTGACAAGGCAATTCAAAATTCTCTTCATGGTGGATAATGTTTACACGTGCCAACGCACTAGATCAATACAATTACATCATTTGCAATATTAGGAATATCGTTTGTTTCTAGCTCATAGGAATTTTATATTCAACCTAACTTTTGCTAGATGCCTTGACTTTTTCCCATGGCTCACAAGGTTTGACTAGGCTCACAGAAGTTGTATGTTCCCACTGACTTTTGCACTAGTCTGTCTATGCTCACAGAGGTTGTGCGTTCTCCCTGACTTTTGCACTAGACTGTCTATGCTCACAGAGGTTGTACATTCCCCCTGACTTTTGCATTAGACTCACATAGAATCTCGTTCGTCCTGACTTTTGGTTTGACTCATAGAGGTTGTACGTTCCCCCTGGATTTTGTCAATACCTCACAAGACTGGTTGATTCTCCAAATCTCCCTAGCTAGCCTCAGGGTGGCCCATATGGCCTTTCATTGGAGAATGATTGTCAATGCTGCCAAATTTAACACTCACTCTCAGTGAGGGAGTCATTCTCAGCCACACCAAGCTTGCCTCTTAGTTGCACAAACTGTCTCGAGGTCAAAGGCTTGATCAAGATATCAGCTACCTGCTCACTCATGGTTGTGTATTGTAACTTTACATTTTTTCTCTAGACCAAGTCTCGGATGTAGTGGTACCTCATGTCAATATGTTTTGACCTGTCATGAAATATTGGGTTCTTTGTCAATTTTATGCAACTTTGATTATCACAGTGAACCACCATCGTCTCGAGCTTGTCAACAAACAACCCAGAAACCGATTTTCTGAGCCATACTGCTTCCTTGCTAGCATCACTTGCTGCAATGTACTTAGCCTCTATTGTACTCTATGCAATGGATCTCTGCTTTCAGCTCGACCAAGAGATCATAGCGGATCTTGAACTGAAGCAGTATCTGGAAGTACTCTTCCGATCAACTGGGCTTCCTTCCCAGTCAGCATCTGCATACCCATGCAGAAATAAGCCACCACTAGATGTATATCTTAGACCATAAGTAATGGTCCCTCTGATATATCTCAAGATGTGCTTTGCTTCCACCTAGTGTCTCTGTCTCGGTTTAGTCATGAACTGACTCATTGCAATCACTGCATAGCATATATATGTCCTAGTGTGGATCATGTACATCAATGATCCAATCAGCTTTCTATACATGGTGGGATCCACCAAATCTGAACCTGTATCAGAATCATGCAACTTCTTCAGGTTGGTAACCACCGGAGTAGACATGGATTTGCAATCCATCATACCAAACCTCTTTAGTACATCCACTGTGTATTTTCCTTGTGCTAGAAATATCTCACTCTGTCTTTACCACACTTCCAATCCTAGGAAGTAATGCATCAAGCCTAAGTATTTCATCTCGAATTCTGAGGTTAGCTCCCTCTTACACCAGGTTATTAGCCCTTCATCTCCTATTAGAAAGAGATCATCAACATATAGGATTAGTATAATAGGTTGGTTACCTCTTACCTCGAAGTATAGATTTGCATCAACATCACTTTTCTGAAAGCCCGGGCTTTTAAAAAAGCCATCAATCCTGTCATACCAAACTCTGGGAGCCTGCTTAAGACCATACAAGGCCTTCCTTAGCTTCCATACATGAGTGCCTTTGTTATGCAGTAGAAAACCATCTGGTTGTTCCACAAAGACCTCTTGTTCAATCTTTCCATTCAAGAATGTTGTTTTTACATCCATCTGATGTAGCTTCCAACCAAGTACGGAAGCTAAAGAAATAATAGCTTGATTGGAGGTATACCTGGCTATAGAAGCAAAAAGTCTCTTCGTAGTCTATTCCTTCTTTCTGAGTGAAGCCTCTGGCTAAAAATCTTGCTTTGAAAATCTCCACACTTCCATCAGCTGCATGTTTGATTTATAGATCCATTTGGAAGAAACCACTAATTTGTCTTTTGGCCTCAGCATAATGTCCCAAACATTGTTCTTTATAATAGACTTGTATTCCTCAAGCATGGAATCCTTCCATACTTGTAATTTATCTGCTTCTTCAGATGAACAAGGTTCGACATCACTAATGTTGCTCATCAATGCAACATAGCCTCCAAACCTATGAGGCCTCTTCCTTTCCCTGAAAGATCCTTTGGGATTAGTTATCCTTTCTGCTTCCCGCGCTATTTATTTAAGCTACCCTGGCTTCATTTTATCTAGAGGTTCTTCAAGAGTTCTTTCTAACACTTCAGCGGGTTCTAGGGGCTCATTACTTGGCCCTTCACGAGGTTCCTCCCTCTGATCATCAGACTCTTCATTTTCAGAAGAGGGTGAAGCTGGTTGAACTGCTTTTGAATCCTGTTGAAGCTCCACATTGGAAAGTCACAACTTTGCTTACCTCTATTTGCCTCTGACCTGGTACATAAATTTTGTAAGCCTTGGAGTTCTCACTGTACCCCACAAACACCCCTTTCTTGCCTGAGGGTTCCATCTTTGTCCTCTTTTCCTTAGGGACATGAATATACACAGGACATCCAAATATCCTTAGATGCCCTACTTCAGGTTTGATCCCTGAGAAGACTTCTTTAGGAGTCTTGTCCTTCAAAATAGCACGTGGAAACCTGTTCTTAATATACACGGCAATGGAGGTAGCTTCTGCCCATAAAGAATTTGGCAGATCCTGGTCAAACATCATTGCTTTCGTTGCCTCACAACTAGTCTTGTTTTTCCTCTCAGCAACACCATTTTGCTAAGGGTTATATGGCATAGTCCACTGTCTCTTGATTCCTGCTGACTTGCAGAAATCCTCAAACTGAAGAGATTCAAAATCTCCTCCATTGTCTATTCTGAGGATTCTGATGAGATTCTCTGTCTGCTTTTCAATAAAGACTTTATACTCTTTGAATTTATCAAATGTGTCACTTTTAGCTTTAAGAAAATATATCCAACATTTTCTCGAGTAATCATCAATAAAAATGACATAATACAAACAACTACTGAGTGAGGGAGATGACATGGGACCACATATATCATAATGAACTAGATCTAAGATGCCCTGAGCTCTGTTGTCACTACTAGGAAATGATTTCTTTATATTTTTACCTAGCATGCATCCCTTACAAATTTCATTTTTACTAAGAGAAATAGAGGGCATGCCACATACCATGTTCTGTAGATCTGGAAGAGCTTTGTAATGAAGATGTCCAAGTCTTTTGTGCCACAACTCGTTGGAGCTAGTCGCATCATGAGCCAATGCCTGAACTGACTATCCTGACACGACGTACAGTCCTCCACTGCGAGTTCCAATGGGTTCTATTGTACTTAAGTGGCTACCTTTAGCCCATAGTAGTGTTGTATTGTCCTTGAAGATCACCCAATATCCCTTGTCCTCAAGGGTTGCAACTGATAGTATATTCGTCTTGACCCATGGAACATATAATACTTCATTAACATGAAGTCCAGCCCCAAATTCCAATCTGAAGGAGATAGAGCCTACTCCCTCTATCTTGTAACATTCTTCATCCCCAAGCTCGACATGCTCTGCAAAAGATTTTGTCTTGAAATCTGAGAGGATATCCTTGTACCCTGGCATGTGATTCGATGCACCACTGTCTACTAACCAAGTTTTCGGCCCCGTGTAAACTGAACTGGATAAGGCAGAAACCAAATAATATTCTTTCCTATTTTCTTTCTCATTAGAAGGACTTTTCTGATTTCTTTTGGATTCATCATCCTCAGCAGTTGAGGCATGATGTTTCCCTTTCCTAGGATATTTCTCTCTAAACCAACAATCTTTAGCAAAATGACCCAACTTATTACAACTAAAGCATTTAATCTTAGATGTATCAATATTCTTGCCTTTGAATGTACCTTTGGTGTTTGGCTTCCACTAAGATCCTTTATGGAAAGTGCCTTTCTTCTTTCCCTTGAATCTTGATGTGAAAGTTGAGTGTTCTTATTTCGTTAGCTTGCTCCTAGTAGTTGTGCGACTCTCCTCCTGGAGGCAATCATGCCACAACCTCTCAAACATGGGTTGAATCTCTCTCCCACTTACACTGGATAAGAAGGTCTCCCATGAAGAAGGAAGATCGTAAAAAATGGCATGCACTATATCATCATCGTCCACTGTCACCCCTGTGACCAAACGTTGATCTCTGATCTGAGCTATCCTGGAACAGAAAGATACCACTAATTCACCTTTCTCCATCTTCAAATACTTAAGCTTGTGCTTAAGTGTCCTCTTCTGACTTGGAGCCTGTTTCTCATACAGATTCACCAAGGTATCCATACAGTCCTTTGCAGTCATCAACGAAGTCATTGCAGGCATTATATTGTCTTTGACTGAGTCAAAGATGATTCACTTAGCCTTTGCTTGACTCATCCTGAAGGCCGTTCTTCCTGCATTATTCGTTGGTTCCTCCACCACTATGGTCACATACTGCTCAAGATCATGCTCTTGCAAGATATTTCTTATATGGAGCTTCCACACATTAAAGTTGGTAGCTCCTTCGAGCCTATCCTCGGCCCTGACCGAAATGGAGGACGCCATGGTCCTCACACTGGAAACTTAATCAAGCTTGCTTGGATCTGTGTGTACCTGCTGCTGCACTTCAACACATTTAACACAGCTCTGATACCATGTTAAATTATGAGCTTGATTTCTTATGTGGATTAATTCATTTATTTTCTTCAATACTTTGATTCCATCTTAATACACTTCAACAATTCCAAATCATAATCAAATAGCAATAATTATGTAGATAATTAAACATGCATATCAACAACACATATACCCTGGGGAAACCCTATACAAGGAGAAAAACCCCAGTAAACAATATTCATTTATTGCATTAATAATGTAAGATCTCTTACAAATATCCACCATGAATGTTCTTCTCTCAAAGAGCTTGCCAAGATGACTCTGACCTGACAAAGACTTACAAGACCTTGCTGAAATACACCTCTGATATGATGCCTCTTTATCATTGATGTGCTCCTCTGTTACCTCACCCTCAACCTGCATATGAAAATTGTGTTGCAGAACTATGTTGAAGAGAGGGTTTGACCTATTCTTATATAGGCTGAAGAGGGGAAGGAAGCTCGAAATAGTAACTTGATTGCATGCATTAAACATAACTTGGCTTCATGCTTTAGTTCGAACTTAGAACTAGATTTGAGATCGGTTACAACTTAGCTTTACACTTTAATTCGAACTTATAACTAGACTTGAGATTGGTTACAACTCAACATTACACTTTAGTTCGAATTTAGAACTAGACTTGAGACTGACACGCTTTAGTTCGAAATTAGAACTAGACTTAAGACTTTAGTTGCAACTCAACATTACACTTTAGTTCTGAAATAATTTAGTTGCAACTCAACATTACACTTTAGTTCTAAAATAGAACTAGACTTAAGACTTTAGTTGCACCTCAACATTACTAAAATAGAACTAGACTCAAGAATTTAGTTGCAACTCAACATTACACTTTAGTTCTAACATAGAACTAGACTCAAGACTTTAGTTCCAACTCTTGACAAGGCAATTCAAAATTCTCTTCATGGTGGATAATGTTTACACGTGCCAACGCACTAGATCAATACAATTACATCATTTGCAATATTAGGAATATCGTTTGTTTCTAGCTCATAGGAATTTTATATTCAACCTAACTTTTGCTAGATGCCTTGAATTTTTCTCATGGCTCACAAGGTTTGACTAGGCTCACAAAGGTTGTATGTTCCCCCCTGACTTTTGCACTAGTCTGTTTATGCTCACAGAGGTTGTACGTTCCCCCTCACTTTTGCACTAGACTGTCTATGCTCACAGAGGTTGTACGTCCCCCCTGACTTTTTCATTAGACTCACATAGCATCTCGTTCGTCCTGACTTTTGGTTTTACTCAAAAAGGTTGTACGTTCCCCCTGGCTTTTGTCAATACCTCACAAGACTGTTTGATTCTACAAATCTCCCTGGCTAGCCTTAGGGTGGCCCATATGGCCTCTCATTGGAGAATGACTATCGATGCTGCCAAATTTAACACGTTGGAAGGTGGATCTGACATTGGTCAAACAAAAGGCATCCTCAAATACTTATATGCTCCCCATGGAGTTGTGAAAATAGTTTTAAGTTGATGATCTTTCTTAACCAACACTTCGTTGTATACTGAAAAACCATCAAGCATGGACATCATTTATGCTCCAATGACCCTTTGCAATAGTTTCTCCATTTTTGGTAATGGGTAATTACCATTAAGTGATGGCTGATTCAAGTTCCCAAAATCAACACACAATATGATGCCACTAGTCTTTTTCCGAACAATTACAATGTTAGACATCCAGGATGAATACCTGATAGGTTCAATTATCTCTGCTTCTACCATCTTCTGCAACTCTTTCTAAACCTGGAGCATGATTTTTGGGTTGATTTGCCTCAGTTTCTACCTGAATGGTTTTGCACCTTCTTTGAGAGGTATGACATGTTGTATGACATCTTCTCGGTAAGCTTTCATGTCTCCATATGACCAAGCGAAGACATCTTTAAATTCTCTTATGAGAGCCAACAACACCTTCCTTTCCGTAGGGGTCGTCCCTTTTCCAATCTTAACTATCCTGGGGGATGTGTCAGTGCCAATATTAAACTCCATGACCTCATCATCTGAGTCATTCATTGATTTTCCTTTGT
Source organism: Picea engelmannii (assembly GCA_009831015.1). Lineage (NCBI taxonomy): Eukaryota > Viridiplantae > Streptophyta > Pinopsida > Pinales > Pinaceae > Picea > Picea engelmannii. The sequence continues at coordinate 435,557 of ML782463.1, read as the reverse complement.
ACATGTCATTTCAATCAAACATTCTCTCCAGAGGGGCCAACCCTTTCGATAAAGAATCATCAGGCAAGTCTGTAACCTTAATATTTGTTTCTTCAGCTAGTAAGTTTATTTGAGTTTGTAAAAACTCGCCTTCATTTTGGACGAAACATAGAACCTAACCCTCGTCATCAAAAACTTGCCAGTGCTCCAAATTTTTAGGGATTAAGGGTCTAAAGTTGACCTCCACTTTGTAAGGAGAAACCTCTTCGCAAGGTTGTAAAGTGGAAGTGGATACAACTAGGGCATATACCATGTAATTCCTTTCTCTAGGAACAACTCCAATCAAGAAATCGTCAAAGTTCTTTATGGAATCCCATACAACATATCTATATTGCTTCAACCTAGGATTCTTGGAAGAAAAATCTTACTTAACTTGAGAAATAATCAAATCTGAATCTCCCCTTACGTGCAAGAATTTGATATTCATATCAATGGTAATATTTAACCCTAAGATGAGAGCCTTATACTCCACAATATTGTTGGTGCAATCAAATTCAAGCTTGTGCAAGAAAAATGTATATGCTTTATCATGTGATATCAAAACTATTCCAACACTTGATCCCGAGCTCGAATGCGCCCCATCAAATTCCAAAGTCCAACATCCATCCCTTTATTCTTCATCTTGAAAAATGGATTTTGACAAGAAATGAGTGTTGTCAATCCCTTTATCCGCAACGAGGACTTGATGTTATAGGCTATATTTGTCCTCGATCTGTTCTATAACAGGAGCTTCAAGATGTAAGACAAAAACATCACCATCCAAGCTTGGGATGGTGACGTAAGAAAAGTCTGAGTGAATAGTTCCTCCCAAATTGCCGACCCATTCTTTTGAAAACAATAATCCCCATGAGTCTGGTATGTCAATAATTGCAACATCCATGCAGAAAGATATGTTCTGAAACTACTCCAAACTCACCTCCAGATCTTCAATAACTAAATGGACTGGGATAATCCTTGAATAAATACTACATGTATTCTCATATGGTTGTGTAATCCACAATCCAATTCCTTTCACAAATTTCAACGTCATGACTTTTGTCGAGGCCCCGGAGTTCAATATGAAATTGTGGAGACATAAGTCGTTCATCACCAATGTGATGAGGAAAGGCCAATGATTTTGGACCTTTTTATCATATTTCCTTGTTGGGATGATTATCGGGGGGTCCCTTTTTCTTTGTAAACCTTTAGGAACTGTGTCATTTTTTATGGTTTCTCCTTGACTGAAATTAATGGAAATTGATCCCTTCCCTTCATTGAGTCTAGAGAAAACTTCTCCGACATATTTTAAAATTTCCTCTCTAGCTTTGTTAGCTGCCACATTTTCTTCAAAGCTCGGTCTCTCCTTTATGATGGATAACATGGGATACAACAATTATTCTTGGGATAATTTTGGGCCTCTTTCTTCCTTTATGAATTTTATCGTATGGTCAATAGCTTCGGCAAAAACTTTTCTTCTTTCCAATTGTAGATATAACTTTGTGACTTGGTGGGTTTCAGGTGATGACATAGTCTGGAAGAAGTTGACAGCTTCATCTATTTGCGTAGTTTCTTCAAGGCAATCTAAGTTTTGAGGATAAGAGGAGATCATGTGTTCTTAGATTTCACGTGCTCTTTATTAGGCTTTAATTAAAGTAGAAGTGTAACTTTCTCTCAATAGAAAGCCATGTGGATGGTTTAATGTCATCATATAGCATTGGATTATGGTATTCATAGGAGGTTTGAGGTTTTTTTGGGAAAATTGTTCACAAGGGTATTAAACTCATCATTCATCTCCTTAATGGCCTCATTTGGTTTTCTTTTGAAATGAAAAAGTTGGTCAGAAAGTAAAATATAATCTTTGTCTTCCATGAATTTTTTTACGAAGAGGTCTCAAAAAAATTCCCAAGTGGTACTCCATGTCTTCAACCTGCAGGCGTCGAGACAACATCTCCTTAGTCACCCCTAGCCTGGGGGGTAACATGCAACATGAGTACCTAAATTATCAGAAGATCAATTGCTTCAGACTTATTTGTATGGCTTAAAACTTTACATAAAAGAGGAATTACAAATGCATAATATAAAAACCATGGAGAAGGCTTGACATAAGGCAAATATCATAGAAAAATACGTTTAAAAGGTCATCTCAACGAATCTTTGACCATGTTTATTTAAGGTAAAACACATATTTTTGAAATTCAATAGATCCTTCTTCATATTTCAAAGAAGAGAAAAAATACAGTTTGGAAGCCCAACAACAAAGGGAGGGCAAATGCAAATATTCTGGAGACAAGTGGTCACCGGGTCACAAATGCAACAATCATAAGTCATACAAATATGAAGATGAACGACAATCGAACACTTCCACAAGAAACTTCGATGATAATGAAGAAAAAAGAAAGGAAAATGATTGTTGAAATGTGGTAAAAATTGCTTTCCATGTTATAGATATGCATCTAATCATTTGTATCATTGCAAATTTATAAACAAAAAGGAAGTAGAGATTCTTCCTGAGGAATACATGCCATATTCTAATGAATATGAAAAATCACCAAAGGTGTCATTGCCATCAATCACATGCATTAGGCAGAATTGCAAGGAAGATGAAGAAGAAGAAATGCAACCACTTACAGCTCGTTATACCCCACCTCATTTGAGGAATGGTGGTACCATCCATGATAATCAAGACAAAGAACCTATGACATCGCTAGGGGAAATTACAGGAAAGGTGGAACCAAGGACCCTAAAATTTAACGGAAGAATAAATGGTAAAAATATCACAATCCTAGTAGATTCTATAAGTACACGCAACTTCTTGGATATTAATCTCTCAAGGAAATTAAATATTTTTGTATAGCCCATGAGGAATCTCATAGTTACTGTTATCCCCCATTTTAAGGATAACTAAGGAGATTATGTCTCGAGGCCCACAGGTCCTACACATGGAGTACCTAGAGCTAGATCGACTTGAGCATGGCCCTGGAGGGCCCGTCTTTTACTCCTTTCAGCGCAACCACTTTGTCAACAGCAGCAACATCCATCACCTCGGCTTGGTCTTGTAGCAGAGATGGATCTTGCTCCATGAGGTAATGAGTCCGGGTATCATGGTATGTGTCACTCTGATCCTCAAAACCTTTGAATATGTGCATTTAGTTCTTTTTGTTTCTAACAGGTGCTTGGATCTTATACTTATCCACTTGACCATGTATGGGGCGAATGACAGGATGCCCTAGTAAGCTTGTGCCCATAGGTTTCGAGTTTCCACTGGGGGGATTTATGAAAATTCATCGTCTGCTCCCGTCATACTTACCATTTTCCATCTTACTTCTTGCTCATCCATCCCTTTACACTGATATGGGCATTGCGTTGGCCAATTATTTAAGGGTTGCACCTTACCTTGTGGGAAGAAGGGGCTAAAGGCCAAGAAGGTAAAAGCATTTGGAAAAAGTTAAAAGCCTAAAAATAAAACCTCGAGATGCTTCACCCAGGGATCCCCGAGAAAGCAGTAAAAGGCTTTTCAGCAAGAAACAGAGGGACCCATAAAAAATAACAAAATAAGACCTAGTCAGAGGATAGGGGGTCTCATCATGAGCCAGCCTATTATGTCCATGGGCATCTAGTGGTATGACACTACTAGCAGCTAGTTACCATGCCAGGGTAGTGGCTCTTTGTGGCATAGCCAAGAGAAAGGGGGTCTCATCACAAGCCAACCTTCTCATTTTTGTGAAAGTGCTTGTGGGTAACATTGCCACCACTAGTCACCACGTGAGGGTAGTGTCCTCTAATTAGCTTCTTGAAAGAAAAAACAGTAAAGAATAAAAGAATAAAAGACATGAATGGGCTTGGAAACATTTGCATCCAGGACAGGTGCAGCTCGCCTTCTACAAAGGCACCCACATGTAAGCCATGCATTTCCCTACTATCGTTGTACCCCTTGTAAGGACATCCCTTATCCACCTCATACGTTAACATGACTTGGATTTGATTTCTCCCAAAAACATCCCACATCCAGTGAGCATTAGCCTAATAAAACATCATGTCACTTCTTCCAAACTTGGCTTGCAGATTTGTGTAATGTCTTTGAGCACTTGACTGGGTAAAAGGGGTTTTATGCACATGTTTAATAAAATTGATGATTGGATGTGATTGACATTGCTATGATACCTGTGACTTATGAGCCCATGGAGGACGTATCTATTGATGTGCAAGATCATACCCGACAGACGGGTACCATATTGGACAGGTACACATGGGGAGATGATTAGTTCGGACCTCCATGGGGCTGAAGAGCCCACCAAATGGATGTTGAGACCCCAACAGGGGGCAGAGATAGGACTGAAGGTTTGCACCGGGGAAGAGGAGGACGTTCCACCAGAGGTGGCCTGGCAGAGCCTTACCCAGGGGGGTTGTGCCCTCTCTACTGGAACGTTGGCCTTGGAAGGCCCATGACATCACCCAGGATGCCTATGATGACATCCAACATTTATGGACATTTTCGGAGGCATTTGTGGCACCTGTGGCACCTTGGAGAGGCCCAAGGTGATCTAACGTTTTGCTCCAGGAGGCCAATGTTGCCCTAAACAAGGCTAACATCACCCTAGAAAGGGCATGACGTCTTTACTTTTTCTTGATTAGGGTTTCATTATGACATTTTAATGTAAAACAATATTATTTTGTATTTTGGCCTTGTCCGCCTTTTGGTGACCTAAATTTTGATAAAGGTCATTGATACTGTAAAAGTAAGAGAGCTAAAATTTTATTCTGATCATCTTTCACTCACTCTTGGTGAGGTTTGTAATTTGCGCCCTCCTTTAGGGTTTTTGGTTGAAATTTTGATGTGCAATTGTTGAAGGAGGCTATTTCTTGGCTATTTTCTGCATTTTCTTGGTGGAAGGTTTACAACTAGGGTTTGGCTTAATGAATGGTCGATGGATGTAAGTGAATTTTTGCAATCTTTCTTTGTTTGAATGGTTATGGTATCTTTTACTTGCAGTTTAATGAAATTTGCTAGATTAAACCCTAGGGAATGAGCACATGTTGGTGTCCTTATTTCATGTACCTACCAAGTTATGCTAAGAGCCATTTTAATTTGTTGAAGATAGATGTTAGAGCATTTCCATAGTAACACTCTACCTTTTACTCTTCTAGCCTAGTTGTTTCATCTTTGCCCTTTGAGCTAAAGAAGGAGGAAGACACACTAAGGCCTAAGATTTCTACACCTTAGTGAGTCGTCTTCCCCTAGGTTTGATAGGTTGAAGCCTTGCCTTAGAAACACTTCAACCATCATATCCCTCATGTCTTTGGCCCTATCACTATCATTTCGGCCCTTCAACATTTGCAACCAGTTTAACTCAATTTTCCCTAATAGCGCATTGATTTAAGACCTTGTACTTGAGTGCTTTTGATCACAACTTCCAAACACTCTTGAACAACCTTTAACTCCTTCTAACCCTATCTTAGACTAACACTTGTTGACCCTATTGTTGTCATCATCTACCTGTGTTATAACCATATCCATGCAGCATTTATTGTGTCTTTAAACCAACTAAAAGATTGGCGAAAGCATTGCTTCTAGTATTGATATTGTTACATTGATGATAAAATTGTCATTGATCATTGTGAAGCTTCTTTAGAATTTATTGTGAAGTGATATATTGTAATCATTGCTATTGTATATCGTTGATTTACTTCATTACTTATTGGTCAATTTCTTTATTTCAAAAAATCCTTGATTATATGAAGTACTAACCAAGCAAGTGATCTTGCACATGCATAGTTTTTCTTGTTGCTTTGTCTCGGGCAGGTACAATTTTGCTTATCATTTGTACTTCCGGCTATCTTTATCTTTATTGGATGATTACCTGGACTTTCTGATTGGTGGTGACATGTGAGGGGGAAAAACTTCTACTTATCCTTAAGCCTTTGCCTTCTCAAAACCCCAAGTCACTAGGGACGTCACCCCTGGGCCTACCACCCTAAATAGAAAGAGTTATCCTATTGAGGTGACAGTGGAAGGATAGTCTCAGTTTCGCCAGTTTGCCTTTCTTCCATCCATCCTTTACTCTAACTACAAACTGTGCGATAACATTTTGGCATCGTTGTCAGGGAACACTGAGTCAATTCTCCTCAAGACAACACTTTTTGGTAAGCCTTTCCTCAAGAGCCTTTATCTTATAAGCTTACCTGGCGACTCCACTAGGGGTGTTTTCCTTATCCTTTTGATAGTTTCAAATCAAATTCTCTCACGACTCCACAAACCACAAGGAGGTACAATAACCCTCCCCGATCCTTCAGAAGAAAGCCTCCCTGAAACTCTCTTGTAGTAAAATCACTTTTCAGAGGGAGTCTTCCTTTAAACACCATGTCTAGCACCACAACTCAGACCAATGCACCGAACCCAGCCAATAACCAAAGACAATGGTCATCCAATCTCTTCAAACCGCTAGACATTTTAGCTATACCAGGCTACCCTAGGCAAATGCCACCCAAGTATGAGAAGTGGTTGCCTAAGTTTACCGGTACTTATGCAATCAATGTCGAAGAGCATATGAGCAATTTTTGGGCGTTTTTTATGCTTCACCCCGTTAATGATCATGTTGAAGACCTAGTCATGAAATTGTTCTCTACTAGCCTCCTTGATGATTCAAGGCGTTGGTACCAAAGTCTTCCTGATGGCAGCATTAAAACCATGGACAAACTAGAAGAACCCTTTCTCAAAAGATGGAGTATCAAAGAAGACCCCAACATGCTTCTGACTAGGCTGAATTCCCTTCGAAAACATGAGAATGAGACCATTCAGGAGTTCCACACTAGGTTTGAGACCCCGTTATAGAAGATCCCTGTGAGCCATCATCCAACCAATAATTTCCTCGTTTACATCTACACCAAAGCTTTCACGGGTCAATTAGGGTATCTCCTCAGGGATAGAAACCCCCAAACAATCCAAGAAGCTCAAGAATTGGCTACAAAGATTGAAGGCGACCTCCACTCATCCAAGATTGAGCCTTTATCAAACCCAAGGGGTAAAATGGACATTAAGCCTAAAATATTCCACAACATTGAGCCTACTTCAGACCTTTGCGCCAGCATAGCAAAGTTACAAGCAACCATGGATGGCATGATGAAAAATCAAGAGCTAAGGATGAATATGATTGTCAACCTGGAAAGATCCAAAAACCAGGCACCAAGGGTCCCATACAAAGGCCAATTCCAAAGGGGGAACCAAGTTTATAAACCAAAGAATGATCAAGAGGTCCCTAACACCCTAGCCCCTGCAAATGTCGTGGATGAAAATGCTTGGTGTTTGCAGTGCACTGAATCACATTGGGAACATGAGTGTCCTTACAACAATGGAGGCCATGAACAAATGAACAATGTAGGCCATGTCATATAAGGCCCCCAGATTTGCCTAAACATCACTCTTGAAGAGCATCGAGAGGGTATAAAGGAAGTAGCCATGAGGGCTAGAATGGAAGTAATAAAAAACTTGGACCATGAATCAAAGGAGAAGTTGAAGAAACAATAATTTCAGGTGTATAGACGAAAGAAGCTAAACCAACCTATCTCTACCATTCCTGCAGTAACTCAAACAAAACCTCCACCCTTGGATATTCTACTCCCTAAAACTTCCAAAACTAAGAGGGTGAACTTAAACTTTGACTCCAAAGGGGCACTATCTAAGATGCACATAACCATCCCTATGAGATAATTCATTAAGGTACCATCTGTTAAAGAACGATTTGACAACTTATTAAAAGGATCAAATGGACCTATGGACCCTCCTATTATGTTACAAGCTTATCACTTTAGGGTCTAGTATGATGAACATCCTCCCTTTTTCATGACCTTGATAATGAATAATAAGAGCCTCAACAATTGCATGTTGGATTCAGGGGCTGGTGCTAACATGATGTCACTCAGGGTCATGCAACAATTGGGCCTAAAAGTCACACGACCTTACAGAAACGTGTGTGGATTTGAGTCTAGAGCCATACCCACACATGGGGTAATTCAAAATGTGGAAGTTTTCCTCAAAGAATACCCTGAGAAAATAGTCCACATTGACATAGTGGTAGTAGATGTCCCAGATGTGTGGGGGATGTTGTTGTCTAGGAAGTTTGCCTCAATGTTGGGTGGTACCCTTGAGATGGACCTCACTTCTGTGAATATACCTTTGAATAATGGAACAACGGGTCGTCTCCCAAATGTGCCAATGACTAGAACCCATGTGCAAGAAGCTAGTGATCCCATCAAAGATGAAAAAGCACATGAACAAATCATGGAAAGTCTTCCTGAATTTTCTCCTGATGATATGCCCTTTGTAACGGAGTAAGACTTTGATCAGATTCAATGGCCCAAGAAAGAAGAATGCCAACAACTCCTAGACAAATATAAAGACAAGGAAGTTGGGACCGTAAAATTACTAAAGACATTAGAAAGTGATATACTAATTTGGCCTTCTTAGCAGGAAGTCTTTACAGCAGAATCCCACCCCCTCCCTCTGCACAGTACACCAGGGTTGTTCAGGAAACAACACCAAACTCAAAATCAGAGAGTACAAGGAAGGGGATGTAGTATGGATATGGGATACCAAGAAAGGAGAGCCAACTAATGTCAAAGGAATTACTCAAATTTGGCTCGAACCTTTCAAAGTTGGAAGAAAATCAGTTGACGACTCTTACTACTTGTCCACTTTGAAAGGAAGAAGGTGCCCATTGCCAGTCAAGGGGCACCTCCTCAAACCCCATCAAAGTTGGGGAACCTGACTTCAAAGGTAAGTGCAGGTAAGTAGGTAGGCATTTGCATTCATTGTATATACCATTTGCATTGCATGCTACAATAATTTTTCTTTCACACTTATACATATGTTTGTTTTCAGTTTTACATATATGAGTTGGGGTTGATATCACCACCCCAAAGGATTACTAATAGTTTATGTTGAGATCAAGCAAGTTAAGGGTTATGCCAAAGATGTTGAGGTTCTCATGCACTCTATAGTGAGCACATGTCCCTGAGTTGGAGCCAGATGTTATCCACCATTTTAGGGATAACTAAGGAGATTATGTCTTGAGGCCCACAGGGCCTAGACATGGAGTACCGAGAGCCATATCGACTTGAGCATGGCCCTGGAGGTTCCTTCTTTTCTTCCTTTCAACGCATCCACTTTGTTAGCAACAACATCATCCATCACCTTGGCTTCATCCTGTAGCAGAGATGGATCTTGCTCCATGAGTTAATGAGTACGGGTATCATGGTATGTGTCACTCTGATCCTCAAAACCTTTGAATATGTGCATTTAGTTCTTTTTGTTTCTAACAGGTGTTTGGATCTTATACTTATCCATTTGACCATGTCTGGGGTGAATGATAAGATGCCCTAGTAAGCTTGTGCCCATATTTTTTTATTTTCCACTGGGGGGGTTTCTGAAAAGTCATCGTCCGCTACTGTCATACTTACCAATTTCCATCTTACTTCCCGCTCATCCATATCTTTACACTGGTCTAGGCATTGGGTTGGCCAATTATTTAAGGATTGCACCTTACCTTGTGGGAAGAATGGGCTAAAGGCCAAGAAGGTAAAAGAAGTTGGCAAAAGATAAAATCCTAAAAATAAAACCTCAAGATGCTTCACCCAGGCATCCCCGAGAAAGCAGTAAAAGGCTTATTAGCAAGAAATAGAGGGACCCATAAAAAATAATAAAACAAGACGTAGTCAAAGGATAGGGGGTGTCATCACGAGCCATCCTATTAGGTCCATGGGCATCTAGCGATATGACACTACTAGCAACTGGTTACCACACCAGGGTAGTGGATCTTGGTGGCATAGCTAAGAGAAAGGGGGTCTCATCACGATCCAACCTTCTCATTTCCGTGAAAATGCTTGTGGGTAACATTGCCACCGCTGGTCACCACGCTAGGGCAGTGTCCCCTGATTAGCTTCTTGAAAGAAAAAGCAATAAAGAATAAAAGAATAAAAGGCATGAATGGGCTTGGAAACATTTGCATCCAGGACAGGTGAAGCTCGCCTTCTACAAAGGCGCCCACAAGTAAGCCATGGATTTCCCTGTTATCACTACACCCCTTGTCAGGAAATCCCTTATCCACCTCATCCGTTAACATGACTTGGATTTGATTTCTCCCAGAAACATCCCACATCCAGTGAGCATTAGCCCAATAGGATGCCTTGGCACTTCTTCCAAACTTAGATTGCAGATTTGTGTAATGTCTTTGAGCACTTGACTGGGTAAAAGGGGTTTTATGCACATGTTTAATAAAATTGATGATTGCATGTGATTGACATTGATATGATCTCTGTGACTTATGAGCCCATGGAAAGCGTATCTGTTGATGTGCTGGATCATACCCGATGGACAGGTGCCATATTGGACAGGTACACGTGGGGAGATTATTAGTTTGAACTGCCATGGGGCTGAAGAGCCCACCAGATGGATGTTGAGACCCTAGCAGGGGGCAGAGACATGACAAAACGTTTGCATCGGGGAAGAGGAGGATGTTCCACCAGAGGTGGCCTAGAAAAGCCTTAACTAAGGGGGTTGTGCCCTCTCCACTGGGACGTTGGCCTTGGAAGGCCCATGACGTCACCTGGGATGCCTATGACATAATCCAACATTTATGGACATTTTGGGAGGTAGTTGTGGCAGTTGTGGCAGCTTGGAGAGACCCAAGGAGGGCTAATGTTTTTCTCTAGGAGGCCAATGTTGCCCTAAAAATGGATAATGTCACCCTAGAAAGGGCATGACGTATTTACTTTTGCTTGATTAGGGTTTCATTGTGACATTTTAATTTAAAACAATATTATTTTGTATTTTGGCCTTGTCGACCTTTTGATGACCTAAATTTGAATAAAGGTCGTTGATACTGTATAAGTAAGAGAGCTAAAATTCTCTTTTGATCATCTTTCACTCACTCTTAGTGAGGTCTGAAATTTGCGCCCTCCTTTAGGGTTTTTGGCTGAAATTTTGATGCGCACTTGTTGAAGGAGGCTCTTTCTTGGCTATTTTTTGCATGTTCTTGGTGGAAGGTTTACAACTAGGGTTTGGATTAATGAATGGTTGATGGATGTAAGTGAATTTCTGCAATCTTTCTTTGTTTGAATGGTTATGGTATCTTTTACTTGCATTTTAATGAATTTGTTTGATTAAACCCTAGGGAATGAGCACAAGTTGGTGTCCTTATTTCATGTCCCTACCAAGTTATGCTAAGAGCCATTTTAATTTGTTGAAGATAGATGTTAGATCCTTGCCATAGAAACACTCTACCTTTTACTCTTCTAGCCTAGCTATTTCATCTTTTCCCTTTGAGCTAAAGAAGGAGGAAGACGCACTAAGGCCTAGGGTTTCGACACCTCAGTGAGTCATCTTCCCCTAGGGTTGATAGGTTGAAGGCTTGCCTTAGCAACACTTCAACCATCATATCCCTCTTGTCTTTGGCCCTATCACTATCATTTTGGCCCTTCAACATTTGCAACCAGTTTGACTCCATTTTCCCTAATAGCGCACTGATCTAAGACCTTGTACTTGAGTGCTTTTGATCATAACTTCCAAACACTCTTGAACAACCTTTAACTCCTTCAAACCCTAGCTTATACTAACACTTACTAACCCTATTGTTGTTGTCATCTACCTGTGTTATAACCATATCCATGCAACATTTATTGTGTCTTTAAACCAACTGAAAGATTGGCGAAAGCATTGCTTCTAGTATTGATATTGTTACATTGATGATAAATTGCCATTGATCATTGTGAAGCTTCTTTAGCATTTATTGTGAAGTGATATATTGTAATCATTGTTATTGTACATCATTGATTTTCTTCATTACTTATTGGTCAATTGCTTTATTTCATAAAATTCTTGATTATATGAAGAACTAACCAAGCAAGTGATCTTGCACATGCATAGTTTTTCTTGTTGCTTTGTCTTGGGCAGGTACACTTTTGGTTATCATTTTTACTTCTGGTTATCTTTATCTTTATTGGCTCATTAGTCAGGATTTGTGATCGATGGTGACTTGTGAGGGGGAAAAACTTTTAGTTATACATAAGCCTTTGTCTTTTCAAAACCCCAGGTGACCGGGGACGTCTCCCCTGGGCCTACCACCCTAAACAAAAAGATCTATCCTATTGAGGTGAGAGTGGTAGGATAGTCTCAGTTTCGCCAGTTTGCCTTTCTTCCATCCATCCTTTACTCTAACTACAAACTATGCGATAACAATTACAACAACCAATGGTCAACAAATCAAAGGATTATGATTTTGCCACAAGGTTTTTGTATAGATACAAAATCTGGAACTACAATATGGATATTACACTCTACCCCTCAATGGATTGGACGTATTGTTAGGGGCATAGTGATTGATAAAATTGGGTATCTATGTTGCAAACCTACAAAAACAATCTAGTGAATTCAAATGGTAAAGGAAGAACTACAAAATATTTGGGTCAGAAATCCTACATCATCCACAAAAACAACTCACAAGTATTCAACAACAGATCCAGAATCAAGATACCTATTCACAAAGGAAGACAAATTCATCCAAGATCACTTTAAGGACCTCTAAAGGGGAAGGCAATGCTATATAATAATAATAATAATAATAATAAAAGTGTATATAGTCTAGGGTAATTAAATAAGAGAATAATAAAATTAAAGAAAAGATAATAAAATATATTTAATAAAAGAACATAACCTTTCGTAAAAGGTATCAAGGCGTCCCCTTACACATATTTAAAGGGGACCCTTATTGTAATTCAACCATCACATTCATTTGTTGACACATAT
>ML782463.1:398889-422591 GCA_009831015.1 Picea engelmannii | reverse complement strand
ATATATATATATATATATATATATATATATATATATATATATATATATATATATATATAATTTTTGTTGATCTCAAACATTGAGTGAGTTTAATAGGCATGTTATTACATAAGTTGTAGGTTGGGAAAAGCCCGAACCAACCGCTAATTGGCGACAAATAGGAGAGAACGTACCCACTTTCACATTTGGGAGGTGTTCCCGTCACTTTAGAGGTGAGGAAGTCACTTAAATGGGGGAATCTCGGTGACCCTAGGGGGGATTTAGATGAAAAATGAGATGTATGAATGGAAGCCCCTAAAGGTCAAGTTTCTGGATGGAAAGGGGAACTTGGAAAAGATTCTAGAGGATTGCTTAAGGTTGCCAATGATTTGAGTAACCTGTCAAGTGTTAATGCATGCCCGAGACACAAAGAAAAACAAGTATATGATATAATATATTAGTTGGACAAGAAAGTTAAGCTTTTTTTCCCTAATTTCAGCAATAATCAATGATGTATATCAACATATAAAAGATTACAAGAGCTTCAAAATAAGTGCAAAAAGTACAATTGAATAAGCAAGAGACAAACTAGTGAAAGCTAGCTTAAGTCAACAATGATAAAGCAGTAGTTTAGCACAAAAGCAAGGCTGAAACAAAAATCTTACTGCAAGGATATTTATCAACCTTATGGCTGTAGAAAACCAAGCCTTATAACATAAAATTTAGCCAATGAAAATCACCTCAAACTATCACAAAAGGTGCACTAGGGTTAGTAGTTTGTCAGGGCAAAGTTATAGCCAATTTCTAGGGTTAGTTTAAGAGTTATCTAGGGTTAGAGGGTTAGATTTTTGTAGCCCTAATGGTTGTAGGTTATTTTCGTAACATCAACAAGTTTTAGTAGGTGAAATAGGACGCCTCAATCATGCAAGAGAGCCCAGGGCTCAAGGAACAATGTACAAGTGAGAGAACTTCAAAACTTCAACTTTTCACGTTTACCAATGCAACATTTTATTTCTCCAATGCAATGAATAGTGCCTTTTATTAAGGGTTGATGGGGTCAAAAGTAAAGAGCTAGAGCTACTACCTCCTTGGGGGTATAAATGCTCTTATTCCCCAAGGCAAGTAACCTAGCTAGGGTTTAAACTAAAGGGTGTATGGCCTTATACTTACTTAGCAAACCCTTGCAAACAATAATTCTATGCTTAAAATTATGGTGGAGCTAAATTAGGGGTGTATGCACTTATACTTCCTACTTAGCCTTAGCAAAATCAACCTTGAGCTTGAATTACAAATGATAGCAACAAGTAAAATGTCTTGCCAATCAAAATATCATAAGATAAACCATAGCATGCCAAGATAAACCACCACAATAGCTAGAAAAGACCTCCAAGAGCTAGCGCATCATCATCATGTAGTCCATATCCAAAGAGACACCATACCATAGCACAAGAGGACAAAAATATTCAAGGGTAGTGAAAATTTCAGTCCTTAGCTCTTCACAATGGGAGAGTTATGATTTAAAATGAGATCTTATGATCTCTATTTATACAAAATGTCATTCACATAGTTTGTCCACATAATTTTAGGGTAAACCACAAGAGTAGGGGTCAACAACCCTAATCTTACCCCTTTACACAAATAATCTTAAACAATTCATGATTTGCACATAAAAGAAAACCCTAAAGTAAGGCGTCACCCTTCTAGGGTGACATTTTTGTCACTTTTAGGTTAACCGTTAAGTTAGAGATGATTGAGTTGGGCCTCCAAAGGCCATGTGTCTCTGATCCAACCTTATATTCCATGATCCAAGGGTTCCTTCCTTCAAAACATGCCATGTGTACTCATCACCACCTCAAGCCCCTTAAGGTCACATTCTAAGTCTCTAAAGCAAATATTTTGGCTTGTGAGAGCATGATGAGGTCATCCAAGGTGCCTTATAGGCCTCTAAAGATTCATCTATGTCATCCAACATGTGGGCCCTTGGCATCCAACCCGTGGGATTCAAGCCCCGTGGCAGACAAAGCTAGGATTTTTCTTCCAAAATTGTCCACCAACTAGGTCCTGTAAACACAAATAATCACACCCTCCAAGGATCTAAAGTCATAATATCATGGTGAGTAAATCAAATCAATAAATGAGCCACCTAAGCATGTGCATCAAATATTACCCAGTCAAACAAATAAGTGCTCAAAGACATTATGTAACTTGCCAAGCTTGGATATGGGAGTTGACGAGGTGTCCTATAGGGTAGATTTTTCCCTAGGTCAAGGAGTGTTTCCCAAGTGATCCCTCTCTAAGCCATGTGAAGTAGATGAAGTGGTTATGGGTCAAGACTCATTGGGCATGGGGTTCATGACATACAAGGGGTTGTAGTGTCTCATTCATGGGTGCCTTTGTAGAGGGTGTGTGGCACCTTCGTTTGTAATGCATTTTTTCCAAGCCCATCCTTTTGCCATTATTCGTTTCTTTCATGTTTTAAAGGACGAGGTTGAAGGCCATTGTCCTGCCGTGGTGTCTAGATAATGATAGTGTCACTCATAAATACCTTGTGGAAATGAGAATGTTGGCTCGTGATGAGACCCCCTTTCTCTCAGTTATGCAACTGAGAGACACTACCATGGCTTGGTGGCCAGAAGATGGTAATGCCATACCACTAGATACCCATGATAATGATAGGTTAGCTCATGATGAGGCATCCTATACTCCAACTAACCCCGTAAGCATTCATAATCATTTATTCTTGTGGGTCCCCCTTTTCTTACAAAGAAATGTTTCATTGCTTTCTCGGGGGATCCCTGGGTTAAGCATCGGGAAGGTTTATATAAAGGATTTTATCTTTTTTTAACCAACAACAATCTGTTTGATTCTTCAGCCCCTTCTTCCTATAGAATGAGGGACAACCCCTTCTTGTGTCAATACACCCTAAAATCCCAAGAGACAAGGAAATGGGAGGTTTTAGGTGATGGAAAGCAGTAAGTATGGTTGGGAATGGTATGGTGACTCTTCAAGGGAGTTCCTAGTATCAAACCCATTCCCGAGGCAGACCACTTACTAGGGCACAATGTCAACCACCAAGGTGAAACATGGCAAAAGGCATAATGTCCAAGCACATGTCATGAAATTTAAAGCAGTCTGAGATACAACATACTCAAAATGCCTCAAATATTTAAATGATACTCACCATAATACCTTACTTGTACCTCATGGATCAAGGCCCAATGCCTCTCGGAAGCTAGCTCGTGTGGTGGATGCCATCTGAAAATCCTGACCTATGTGGTGGTGAGAAGGGTCTCCATCTGTGCAAGTGGATATTGTTGGTCATGTAGTCTCTCGACACTCCATATTTGCAACCTGAGGGCCTCGAGATATGATCTCCTTAGTTATCCACAAAATGGGGATAACGAGGCATATATGCTCCAGAGGGTTGTGCTCAACTTGAAGATTCTTGGGTTGAGGAGTGTTCATGGAGGTGTGTTGGACTTGGAGGAGCAAGTGGATCGGGAGGGAGCATTGGAGAGATGGAGACTTTTGGAAAGGAGCATTGTGATGTTTCTCATGGAGTGGTCACCTTGTGATCCTTGCTTGATAGACATGCTTACCTTGGAGCTTGACATGTGTCACTTAGAGTTGGGGTGCATTTCACACATGGACCTATCTAGTGTCCACTTCGTTATTATTGGCCTCCCTTTCCTTTCATATATATAACTAAAGGAGAGAGTATTTTCAATCATCATATCAGATTAACCATGTATTCGAGATGTGAGAGCTAGAGAAAACTTGTCTCTTTCGTTGGTTCACACTCTTGTTTAGTGTGCTAGGGTTCTTGTGTTGATGTAACCAAGGGGTTGGGGGTTAAGGTTTGCCCAGGGGGGACAAGAGGAGCTAAGGGTTGAGAGAAACCCTAGAGGATAAAATAAGCATTGATTCTTGTAGTTTTTGTGAGAGAAAAATACTACGACTTTGTGGCATTGAAAATCCTAATATAGCTTTGAGTGTTTGATGTGGAGAATATAGAGGGAGACTATCTTGTTTGCTCTCGTACATTTGTGTGATGCAAGTGTAGATGTCAAACATGACTTGCTAATGTGTGTGCTTGCTAGTTGTGGATCTTTGGTAGAGCGACCAACTTTGGTTGGGAGAGGTAACTAGCTAGGAGGAGTTAGTGGCCATGGTTTGTTTTGGTTGCCCTAGCTAAGGTTTAGAAAGCATTGGAGAAGTCTTAGCTTCTGATAAGCTTAAAGGACTTACTGGTACCAGATTTGAAAAGGTTGTTCATATGTACTCGTAACTGCATCCTATGTATCTATGGAGATTTCCTTACTGCCCAAACTTTGTGTACTTGCATATTTGATTTTCAACTTATGTTCTCTTGGTGACTGAGTAGTTTCTAGAGTTCGTTATGCATGTTGATTTAACCTAACAATTAGTAAATTTTGTTGAGTGATTTGACAATCATGTAAATAAGAGGGAAAACTTCTGGTTGTAATAAATATCATATATATAAGTAATCTTCATATTTGTTATATGTTGGGATTTGTGCCCTAAGGGTTGGGAAATATTTCCCCTCATGTACATTTGTTCGATGTTTATTTTCTTGGGCTTCTTTGTGTATTGGGTTGGATATAAGTTAAATACATGCTACTGTAATTTATATCTTAGATTCAACACTAAGGATGAAAGTTCATGATATGGGGAACCTCAAGGTTGAGGTGAAAATTTGGAATTTGCATTAAAAGGCCATGTTTTAGAAATTTCAACACCCATAACCCAATAAAGGGCCAAGGTTGCAATTACTTAAGAAACTAATGTATTGATGTTGAACTCCAAAAAGAACAAGAGTCAACGCCAAACAAAGGGATAACGCGTTTTAGCCACAACCCGTGAAAATATGCTAGCATTGTATATAGCTCAAGATGTGGGCAAGGAATCAAGCTAAAACAATTCAAACCATAACTTTTAACTCTAAAATGCAAACTTAAGCCTATGCTTAGTCATATATTTTTTTTGTGAGTAAGTATATGTTGTATTAACTATTGACAAAATATACAAGGAGAACATAGCAAAACAAACTCGAAGAGACCATGCCAGCCTCTGGGCAACCAAAACAACCTTCCCCAATGGGGAAACCAGACCATTAAGTAGTTCACATGTCTTGAAATTTTTTGTTTGAGAATGCTTATACAACTTATTGTCTCTTACTAGCCTATGACTATCTAGATGACATTGACAAAAAAAGAAACTGAAACTACAGAAGTTGTCATCAATGATCTTGAGAAACTTGTGGGTAAACAACAACAGAGGTAGTCCTTTGGGTAGCAACATTGGATGATTCTAGAGCCGAGTAATGTTTGTTAGGGGGGGAGAAGGTCCCTCATAGTCGATTAGCCATTCAAGTGAAGATTTAATAGATGTAAGGATTTTGGATCTCAAGGGTTTCCATTCTTCCCTTGAGTTGTTGAAAGTCCTCATCCTTAGGAAACAACCCTAAAGCAACAAGAGTCTTGGTATGCCAATATATTTCAAATGTTTTGAAGAAGATAGAATTCCTTGTATGGGTGTAGCCTACGTCTTGAACAATATCACCAACCTCGTCTTCCACTTCATCTGTGTCCTTGAATTCATGAACCATTCGAGCTTCTTCTTCTGAGGTGTCCATGGTTGTCTAAGCGTTAGCAGGGACAAAGGCAGAGTAGTTATCGGCAACATCCTTAGCAGCTCAAACAACTTGAGAATGGTTAGTAGATGGGTCCCTAGGTCTTCGTCCTTGGGGTGCCATAGGAAAAAGTAGAAAGAGGAGGTGAAGCTTAGTGTAGAGAGGGAGGAGGTGAAACTAAGCAAGAAATGAAAGATAATGCATAACCAAATACTTGTGAACAAGGGGCTTAGAATCCTTCTAGAAAACATCCTTCAAACAATCCATGGAGAATTTAAAGATGAGAACTCGAATTGACAATGCTCTTCCCTGATTGACGATCATGCCCTGGAGCTGGGCGTCCTTCCAAATCGTGAACTCATGTGTTGATTTGAAGTGTCGGTATTGATCGTTTTCTCAATTCATAATTAGAGAGGGAGGATCAAGCATTGTAGACATCATTCCTTCTTGTCTAATGATTAACACCTTCATTTTGTAATGACCCAAATTCATTGCCCGTTTGTTGTGAAATGACCTGATACTAGTTGAGGTGCCTCTCATTTGTGTATAGAGCATCATCGGGAGTAATGGAAACATAATTGCAACGAGCATCGTAACCCTAGTTTGTCACCCACATTAACTCATGGTGTACATGCATTCACTGAGATAGGAGGTGGACTTTAAATTCTAAAGGGATGTCAAAGAGGTTGCATACATTGTCAACTTTTTTCGTCGTAGTGGGTACCAGATGACACATGCCCATTGCATGTCCCTGATGGCGAGAGGACACCCCATCAGGGGGAAGAAGATCAACTTCCACAAAGGAGAAGGAGGATTGCTTGATGTCCTGTGAGTGTAGATTGTCCCAGACAATATCCACCAATTTTGTGGGGTTGCTGAAACCGACATTGGAAAGGAGGCCAACAAATTTGTTGGCATTTCTTTTGACACGAGAAGCTATGAAGCGAGGATTGAAGGGTAATACTAATAGTAGGAGATCAATCCAAGCTTCAAGCACCAGTGACTAGAAAGTTTGGAAGCAACAGATCCCCATTAAAGCTTGGTGAGTATGTGAATTATGAGTTTGGAATCCCCCTCTACTATTAGTTGTGAAAATTGGAGTCTTTAAGCAATTTGCAGGCCTTTGATTAAAGCCCAAAGTTATGTTGCATTATTGGATTTGGCACCTAGATGACCAAATTAAACATGCAGAATTTGACCAATGTTGTCCCTAAAGAATCCTTTGTAACCAACAGGGCCAGTCTTATCTTTGGAAGCACCATCAAAGTTAAGTTTAATGAAGCCATGAGGAGGAGGAGACCAGGTGTAATATCCCTAGGTTGGACCCAATTGTAAATGTAAATGCAAATGTACTTAAGCTGGTGAGTTGTTTGATATCATTTTGTATGCACATTCCATGGCATAGTGCGCGCATGTATTGCGCCGTAAAATGATGAAGTGTGCACATTCCAGGATATCGCGCGCAACAACTTAAGTGCGCGCGATATTGAGGCCAGGAAGGCTTTATGAGTATGATGTGTTTTATAGGCTGGTGAGCCAGTTACTATAAGCTGGGATGATTATGTTTTGATTAGGCCAGAGAGCCTAGATGTTAAAGTCCAATGCGCCTATTTTTGTATATGTCTCATAATTAATATAAAATACATCGATGCGCGCAGACCGACCACGATAAAAGAGTATGGGGGACTAAACTCCACTAGTTAGGGAAAGGGAGGGGCTAAAAGTTAAGGAAAAGGGCTAAGCTAGGGAGCTCAAGCCAAAAATGAATATTATATTAATATTTCTTAAAGTATAAAGTATGGATAATTATTTTATCCTAAGTTCCAAAGTTGGGGACAAGTGGGCCAAAGTAGCTCCCAACATGGCAAGTGTCAATTTGGGGACATGCATACATATTGTTGGGACTTAGTTCATTTGCGATCATTCATCCATCATTCTAGGGATCATTCAGTCATCCATTCAGCCATACCAGGACCATGCACTCACGCAGTTAGATATCCTCCATACTTCCTGTCATTGTATCAGACCCTGTATCTAGAGCCATACATGTTTCTGTAGCTGGTTAGCTTGGGATCTGGACTGAAGAAGCGGGTTGTCAGGCCCATGGGATATTGAAGAGGTGCGTTGTCAGGCCCGTGAGCAATTTTCTCTCTGGGTGAGAGAATTGTTGGGGAATTGATTTCTTGAAGGTGCTAAACTGCAGCCATAGGGCTCTGAGACTTCCTGTCCTGCTTGTTTCTAAAGCCCTGAAAGGGAAGTGGGGCAGTTGAAGGACTGTTGAGTAGAGAAGGGGCACACTTCCTAGGGTGGGATAGGCATGTGGGGAATGAGGGATTGTAAGCTATTAGTTGAGTGAGCACCTGTGACGGAGTCTTTCCTATTGTCTACGAGCCATTAGCCTGGTTAGGAATCCCTTTACCCGGGTGGAGTTTAGTCCCATCTCTGGGGTGACCCACTGCTGAGAGTGATGAGCAGTGTGGTCTAAGGCTGGGAGGTTCGTGGAAGGTCTGGACGCAGTTGGTGATATTCATTCCAAGATAAGTGTCAACTGTGTGATAAATTTACATATTGCATTGTTATTTACGTGCTTATTTTTATGGGTTATCATATGTGTAGTTATAATTGTCTATATAATTATGGGTATTGCCTGTATATGTTGCATGTATATGTTTACTGTTATTTCAGTGTGAGTGTGTGGTTATAACTGTCTGTATATTTATGGGTATTTCCTTTATATGTTGCATGTATATGTTTACTGTTATTTCAGTGTGAATCCGTGCATTTATGAAATGTATTTGTCTGTTTATGTCTTATATGTAAATCTTTTGCAAGAGTTCTGTGTGCATATGTTTTAATGGCATGCAGTTCGAAAAATTTATGTGGCATAACTCAGTTGGTTGTTGGGTATGTTACAATATGTTCCATAGAGAGAATGGAAGAGTTCTCTGGCGTAGCGTGGCCCAGCCTGAGTGGCCGGGGACGTTACAACATGGTATAAGAGCTTCAGTTTTCAACACTAAGCCTGGATGGGCCGAGAAAGTTGAGTTGAAGCGAAGTTTCATAGGGAATTTATTTCGAAGTGGCCAAATTTTGAGTTGCAAAACATCCATGATAAACTTTAGAAACAATGACGCGGAATTGGGAAAAGCCCCAATTTCTGTTGTTAAATTCACGGGAAAATTGAGAAATTCGGCCAAGTGGTGAGATATTACTGGTTTAATATCTGTTCTAGCAAATTCAGACCTGGAATTGGTCGAATTTGAAGTTACAGTGAAGCCATGATAGATGGAGAAAATTTAGCAATTAAAATTCTCAATTCGTGAATTGATTTTGGGAAAAACCCGTTCCATAAATGTCAACCCACAATGATTTGTTGTTACATAGGTTGAATTGGTGTTATCAGGGTGAAATTGAACAAATTTCGTGGTTGCAGAATGTCTATGGTAAATTGGGGAAAAAGCCTCAATTTCTGCAGTGGAATTCATGAGGAATTGATGCGCATGAAAATGAATGTGCGCGGGTGGGCGCACTAAAAATGCATGTTGCGTAGAAAAAACTTGAGATATGTAAGAATTGGGCACTGCATGGAAAAGTGTTAGCGCGCGGGTGCACACGCTAAAATTTGGCACCGCGTGAAAAAATAGTGGTGTGTTGGTGCGCACACTAAATTTTGACACCGCACGGAAAAATGTTGGTGTGCGCACTAAATTTTGGGCACCGCACGGAAAAATGTTGGTGTGCTGGTGTGCACACTAAATTTTGGCGCCGCGCAGAAAAATAATAATGGCGCTCGTGGTGTGCACAGTATTGGCAGAGCACAGAGGAGTTTGGTTGGTGTGCGCACAATGTGGGTATATGTTGTCGCGCGACAATTTAGTGAATGGTGCACGCAAAGTATTGGTGCACGGTGGGGCATACTAAACTTTGGCATGGTGTAGCACGTCGAGTGAAATATGCGTGGAATATCAGCGTGCAGTACAAAAACTGCACGCGGTGGATATTGGCACGTGACATAAAAGTAGTGCGCGTAAGTTATTGGCACGACAGAGAAGTGATACACAGTGGTTCTAAAGTGCGCGAAGCACGATTTACCTTGCGTTGTTGTTGCGCATGGTAAATATGGGTTTACAGGTTGAAAATTGTGCGCGAGAAGTCGTTTGGATGGTGAAAAACAATAGAAAACCAACAAAGTTCTACGACATTTTATATTTGAATGTTAGCTTTTTGCGACGCGTTTTTTAGGCCCTTAAGAGCGTTTTTAGCAACGCAAAAAACACAAGCTCAAATAAAAAGGCTTGAAGAGAGCTTTCAAATGGTGTACACCATTCGTCAAACAAAGCTTTTATGAGAAAGTTACAACACAAACAGTGGATGGTAAAATTTAAGACCCATCTAACTTCAAAGAGCCATAAAAATTTTCTTCGGAATCAGAATGAGGCGCAGGAGTAGTCAATGGAAAGATATTGAACCATAGAAGACATTCCCATAGTTGAATTAAATGTCTGAGCATGTTAAAGATGTTTAATATGGCAAAGAATGTACTTGTAGCATATCAGTTACAATATGGTATTTTGGCCTAGAACTTCAGTCGGTTGTAACTAGGAGCCTGGAACCCATAAAAAGGTGAAACTTGGAAAGAGTGTCCATAATATGTATATGAAGAAACCCAATTGAGCTTATACGAAAAATCCAATGGATTAGGTGTGGAATTGCATAATTACAACGCAAAATTGCGCCAAGTTGAAAAATGAGCAGAAAAAATAATGGGCAAATTTCTAATAACCATAACTTTCTGCTCAAGACTCAGAATTGAGCATGGGAGTAGGCGTTGGAAATTGGAATATAATTATCCACCTAGAAAATTGATCTAGGCATTTCATGTTTTGATAAATCAGAAGAAAGAATTATGATATGTATTATTGAACCATAATGGTTCATATTTTCATGAAATTGTTGAAACAGTTAACCTGACAAAGTTTTGTTGGTTGCACATTTTGCAGAGTTAGCAACAACTAAATCAGATCAAGATCAACTTAGAGTCCAGAGTAATGGAAGAGGCACATGGGACTTACAGTTAGGAGGATGAGATCAGAGGGATGGATGTCCATTTGGGCATTGAAGGAACAAACTCCAATGGACATGGAGAAGGAAGGGATGAAAACATGAATATGGTAGAGACCATTAAAAATTTGCAGAATGATGTCCAAAGCCATAAAGCTGATAATGAAAGGCTTATGAGAGCCGAGGAGAAGCAGGATGACTTAAACATGAAGTTAATGCAGAGCTTGAACATAATAGAAAAGAAATTGGATAAGGAGAGTGGCTCAAGCAAATCAGGAAGTTACATGCCTCCTGATGAGAAAAGAAGAACAAGGAGTGTTATCAGGCATCACCACCACTCTCTGAGGCATTCCAATAAGAGATCACATAGCATCTCAAGTCCATCCCCTGTCAGAAATAATAAGAGGTATGGGGTGGGTGAGATAAGAGGAGAAATAAACAAAATCAAACCTCCTACATTTGATGGTGAGCACAAGAAGGATGAAGATGCAAAGACATGGTTGTTGTGCATGAGAAAGTATTTTCAATTGCATAATTATTCTTCTCATGTAGAAGGTAGAATTGTTATCTATCAACTCAAGGGAAAGGCATCCATGTGGCGGGATCGCTTGTGCAGGTGCAACACATTAAAGAGAAAAATGTTACTTGGAGGGAATTCAAGAAGTCTTTCGAGAAAAAATACTTGACCAAGAGATACTATGACAAGAAAATGAAAGAGTTATTTGAACTCAAGCTTGGGAGTATGACCATAGATGAATATGAGAGAAAGTTTTTAGAACTGTTGAAGTATGTCTCTTTCATCAAGGATGAGACTGTTAAGATTAAGAGGTATTTGAGTGGATTGCCATCCTTCATCAGTGACAAAATACATTATGATGATCCCAAGACATTGGAGGAGACCATAAGGTGAGCTAAATGCCTATATGATCAGAAAAAATCAAGGCCAACTTTCCAAAAATCTTGGGAAGACAAAAATAAATTCAAGATGGATCAGAGGAAGAAGGGAACTAAGCCACCATTCTTCAGAAATAATACTCAGGGACAACCAACTTCTAGAGAACCCAGAACGATTGAGCCAGTGGGTCAAAGGCCAAGGCAACCACCTATTCAATGTTGGGGTTGTAAAGGAGATCATATGTACATAGATTGTCCCCACAGAGGTGAAAAAGTGAGAACTATTCACAATGTACAGCAAGTTGAAACAGTGGAGGACATGGGCAAAAATGTACCAAGGATCTACGTAGCCCTCGACAACAAGCAAGTAGAATATCAGTCACAATTGATTGAAGTGGAAGGTATGATCAACAACCAAATCATTGTTATTTTAATTGATTCAGGAGCTAGTCATAGTTATATAGATCCTAAGATGGTGGAAAGTTTGCAATTGCCAAGAAGCAAGCATGGAAAATCTTGGTTGGTGCAACTGGCCACTGGAGCCAAAAGAAAAGTTAATGAGTTGGTTAAGTCATGTCTTATGGACATGAATGGACTAAACACCAAGGAAGATTTCAACATCTTGCCTTTAGGTTCCTATGACTGTCTAATTGGGATGGATTGGTTGGATCAACATCATGCTATCCTAGACTATCATAACAAGGCATTTGCTTGGTTGGATGAGGAAGGGAGCCTAAGGAAAGTGCAGGGAATTCCCAGAGCAGTAACCATCAGGAAAATTTCAGCATTGTAGCTGAAGAAATGTTACAAAAAAGGGTGTCAATTATTTGCAGTTCACATGGATGAGACACCTAAAGATAAGGTGCCAATTTTGGAGGATCATGCAGTCCTAGTAGAATTTGAAGATGTATTCAAGGAGGTACCAGGACTACCCCCAAAGAGAGATATTGATTTCTCTATAAATCTAATGCCTGGAGTAGCTCCAGTGTCAAAGACTCCTTACATAATGAGTACACCAGAGCTAAAGGAGTTGCAAATGCAGCTTGAAGAACTTCTGAAGAAGGGGTATATACGCCCAAGTGTGTCACCTTGGGGTGCCCCAGTCTTGTTCGTGAAGAAGAAAGATGGGACATTAAGATTTTGAATTGATTTCAGATAGTTGAATAAAGTGACTGTGAAGAACAAGTATCCTCTGCCAAGGATTGACAATCTATTTGATCAATTGAAAGATGCAAAGATATTTTCAAAAATAGATCTCAGGTCAGGATACCATCAAGTAAGGATTAAAGAGGAAGATATTAACAAGACTGCCTTCAAGACAAGGTATGGTCATTATGAGTTCACAATGGTGCCATTTGGGTTGTCAAATGCACCAGTTGTTTTCATGTGCTTAATGAATGGTGTTTTCCGAGAATATTTAGACAAGTTTGTCATTGTCTTTTTGGATGACATCCTTGTATATTCTAAATCAGAAGAAGAGCATGAACATCATTTGAGGATGGTTTTACAAGTATTAAGGGAGCATCGGTTGTATGCAAAATTGAGCAAGTGCTCATTATCAGAAGTAAATTCATTATTTGGTTCATATCATTTCAGAGGATGGGATAGCAGTGGATCCTGAGAAGATAGAAGCCATTAGAGAATGGTCAGCGCCAAAGAATGTGACAGAGGTCAGATCATTCATGGGCCTTGCAGGCTACTATAGGATATTTATTGAAGGATTATCAAAGATTGCACACCCAATCACTTCCTTACAAAAGAAGGGTGTGAAGTTTCAGTGGACATTGGATTGTGAAAAGAGTTTCCAACACTTGAAACAATTATTAACAAGTGCTCCAATACTAAGGATTGCAGACCCAAATGAAGACTCCATTGTATGCACAGAAGCATGTAAAGAGGGGCTTGGAGGAGTCCTCAGTTAAAATGGGTTTGTTATATGTTATGAATCAAGGAAGTTAAAAGAGCATGAAAGACACTATGCCACTCATGATTTGGAGTTGGCAACCATAGTGCATGCCTAGAGGAAATGGAGACACTACCTCACGGGGAAAAGGTTTGAGCTAAGAACAGACCATAATGGTCTGAAATATTTATTTGATCAACAAACTCTAAATGCTAGGCAAAGTAGATGGTTAGAATTTCTAAGCGAATATGACTTTGATATAAAGCATATCAAGGGGAATGAGAACAAAGTGGTTGATGTACTCAACAGGAGAGTGCATGAATTGCATGTTACAACCATCAGCATGTACCAATCAGATTTGAAAGAGAAAATTATAGAGGCTGCCAAATCAGATTTGCAATACAAAGAATTAGTGGGAAAATTACAACAAGGTAATTTGCAGCAGCAAATTGAAAAATACAAGATAGATAATGATGAAATTCTCATGTACAGGGGCATAATTTATGTACCATATTCTCGTGAATTGAAAGATATGATATTGGGAGAAATGCATAATGTACCTTATGTTGGGCACCCAGGATTTCGGAAAACTATTGTAGCTGTCAAGAGCCAATATTATTCGTCGGGCATGAAGAAAGAGGTAGCATATTTTATTGCCAAATGTTTGGAATGTCAAAAGGTAAAGGCTAAGCATATACACCCAGCTAGTTTGCTACAACCATTACCCATTCCTGAGTGGAAATGGGAAGTTGTAACAATGGATTTCATCACCAAACTTCCCAGAACAAACAAGCAACATGATTCTATCATGGTAGTGGTGGATAAGCTTAATAAAGCTACCAATTTTATTCCAGTTAAGCTCACTCACAAGGCAACCAACATTGTTGATATTTATATGAGGGAAATTGCTAGATTACATGGCATACCCAAGACAATTGTGTCTGACAGAGATCCAAAATTTACCTCAAATTTTTGGAAATGATTATTTAATGGATTTGGAACAAATTTGAATTTTAGTACAGCTTATCATCCAGAATCAGATGGACAAACAGAGAGGGTAAATCAAGTGATTGAAGATATGTTGAGGATGTATGTGATGGATAAACCATCAAAGTGGGAAGACTACCTACACTTGGTAGATTTTGCTTATAACAATGGGTACTGAGCATCTTTAAATATGAGCCCATTTGAGGCACTTTATGGCAGAAAGTGCAACACACCGGTAAGTTGGGATAACCCAACAAATAGAACAGTGGTTGGGCCAGATTTGCTCAGGAAAATTGAAGAGAAAATGTTGAAAATAAAACAAAATTTAAAGGTTTCCCAAGACAGGCAGAAAAGCTATGCTGATAAAGGTACAACTCACAAGGAATTTAAAGTGGGAGACCATGTATTCTTGAAAGTAAAAGCCAACAGAAGTTCCATGAAGTTGAGAAATTGTTCAAAGTTGTCAGCTTGCTATTGTGAACCGTTTGAGATCCTAGAGAGGATTGGTCCAATAGCTTGTATGATTGCATTGTCTGCATCTATGTCTGTTCATAATGCATTCCATGTATCATTGCTAAAGAAATATATACCTGATGCTAATCATGTAATTGATTGGAATGTGATTCAGGTGGAGCAAGAAGATGCTTTCCAAGTGCATTCGGCACGCATTATGGACCGAAAAATCAAACAACTCCAAAATCGAGCCATAGGGCTTGTAAAGGTCCAATGGACCTGGTACGTTCCTAAGGACGCTACTTGGGAACATGAGGATGCAATGTGGGCAGAATACCCACATCTTTTTGAGGATTTTTAAAATTTTTGTTTTATATGAGTACATGATGCATTGAGGACAGTACATAAATAATGGGAGGGGGTTGTAATATCCCTAGGCTAAACCCAATTGTAAATGTAAATGCAAATGTACTTAAACTGGTGAGTTGTTTGATATCATTTTGTATGTACATTCCATGGCATAGTGCGCGCATGTACTACGCCGTAAAATGATGAAGTGTGCACATTCCAGGATATCGCGCGCAACAACATAAGTGCGCGCGATATTGAGGCCAGGAAGGCTTTATGAATATGATGTGTTTTATAGGCTGGTGAGCCGGTTACTATAAGCTGGGATGCTTATGTTTTGATTAGGCCAGAGAGCCTAGATGTTAAAGGCCAATGCGCCTATTTTTGTATATGTCTCGTAATTAATATAAAATACATCGTTGCGCACAGACCGACCACAATAAAAGAGAATGGGGGACTAAACTCCACTAGTTAGGGAAAGGAAAGGGATAAAAGTTAAAGAAAAGGGCTAAGCTAGGAAGCTTAAGCCAAAAATGAATATTATATTAATATTTCTTAAAGTATAAAGTATGGATAATTATTTTATCCTAAGTTCCAAAGTTGGGGACAAGTGGGCCAAAGTAGCTTCCAACATGACAAGTGTCAAGTTGGGGACATGCATCCATATTGTTGGGACTTAGTTCATTTTCGATCATTCATCCATCATTTTGGGGATCATTCAGTCATCCATTCAACCATACCAGGACCATTCACTCACGCAGTCAAATATCCTCCATACTTCCTGTCATTGTATCAAAACTTGTATCCAGAGCCATACCTGTTTGTGTAGATGGTTAGCTTGCGAGCTGGACTAAAGAAGCGGGTTGTCAGGCCCATGGGATATTGAAGAGGCGGGTTGTCAGGCCCGTGAACAATTTTTTCTCTAGGTGAGAGAATTGTTGGGGAATTGATTTCCTGAAGGTGTTAAACGTCAGTTACAAGGCTCTAAGACTTTCTATATGGTCTGTTGCTAAAACCTTGGAAGGGAAGTGGGGCAGTAAAAGGATTGTTGAGAAGAGAAGGGGCACACTTCCTAGGGTGGGACAGGCATGTGGGGAATGAGGGATTGTAGGTTGTTGGTTGAGTGAGCACTTGTGACAGAGTCTTTCCTGTTGTCTACGAGCCATTAGCCTGGTTAGGAATCCCTTTACCCGGGTGGAGTTTAGTCCCAGCTCGGGGGTGACCCACTGCTGAGAGTGATGAGCAGTGTGGTCTAAGACTGGGAGGTTCATGGAAGGTTTGCACGCAGTTGGTGATATTCGTGCCAAGATAAGTGTCAACTGTGTGATAAATTTACATGTTGCATTGCTATTTACGTGCTTATTTTTATGGGTTATCATATGTGTAGTTATAACTGTCTGTATAATTATGGGTATTGCCTGTATATGTTGCATGTATATGTTTACTGCTATTTCAGTGTGAATGTGTGGTTATAACTGTATGTATATTTATGGGTATTTCCTGTATATGCTGCATGTATATGTTTATTGTTATTTCAGTGTGAATCCGTGCATTTACGAAATGTATTTGTCTATTTACGTCTTATATTAAATTTTCCGCAAGAGTTCTGTATGCATATGTTTTAATGGCATGCAGTTCGAAAAATTTATGTGGCATAGCTCAGTTGGTTGCTGGGTATGTTACAGTATGTTCCACAGAGAGAATGGAAGAGTTCTCTGGCGTAGCATGGCCCGGCTTGGGTGGTTGGGGACGTTACACGAGGACGAGGGAATGGAAGGTTTGATAGAGTGAGCATGAGAGGGGAGGGAAAGAAGTGAGGATGGAGAGATCCAAAATGAAAGCAAGGATTGCTCAATAGGGGGGCAGAGGAAATCTTACGGGCTCCATTTATTCTTTGCGACAATCTCATAAATACTTTGTTTTATCTTTCTCCAAATATTTTCCCACGACTGAGATTCATCTTTAAATATTCCTCTGCTACTTTCTTTCCAGGTTTCCCATAGCAAGAAGCTAGGGAAAAGTTGTCATATACAATTTAGAATAGGATTGATGTGTTGATATTATTGCAGTTGCGGGAGCTATTAACCTCCATGTGTAACCTTTGGCTAGAATAGAATATTCTGGAAGCAAGAGAAACCCTAAACATATGTGTAAAAACCTTAGAAGATAAGTGGACTTAGTAGAATAAATAATATTTAAGTATTACCCTCTAGAAAGAGAATTCGGCCTAGAAAGGTCACAAGGACCACTATAAATAGGATGCACTTGAGCTCATTTGTACTCACACACTTCACTCACTCTCTCGAGTTTAGCGCAAGGTTGCAGCTGCAAGAATGGAAGGTGGATGTTCTATGGTGATTCTTGGTCTCTCTCTCTAGCACTATCTAGCCTAAGATATGTGCCTTACCTACTAGTATCTTTTGGTGGTATTCTTGGTAAGTGCAACTGCAACTGCTGCAGTTGAGTATTATTCTTGTTTTGTGGTTTTGGGACTTTCTGTCTGGTACGCTATCTTTGAAGAAAGATGCACTCTTTTGGTTATCTGCTAGGTCTAGTGTTGCTTTTAGAATCATTCTATCTAGCAAAGGTTATGGTGCTCGAGGGGTGGTTGTGTGCCTATGGTTGGGTGACAATATTGTGATATTATCTATGGTTAAACGAGCACAACAAATATTTTAACATGATGAAACACATATCTCTCCAAGAAGAGATAATGGATATGATGGAGTCTTTATTGTGATCCGATTGTCTAAAAGCGATGACTCCTTGATCCCAAATAATGTTGCTAAAAGAAGAAGAATTAAGGAGATGATCCATCATTTCATTGTTCTCTTAACACATGGGGCAGAGACCTGGACCTTGAAAGCCTCGTTTACATAATTGATCCCAAGTGAGGATATTGTGATGAGTAGTTTGCCAAAGGAAGGTTGCAACCTTGGGCCAAAGGTTGTTTTTTCAAATTTTCTTTCATATTGAGTCATCGGGGAGGAATTTATGTTGAGCAACAAGGTGATAGGTTTCTTTGAGAGTAAAGTTTTCAGCAGGGAATTAGCCCCGTCAAAGTTTGTCTAGTCGAGTATTTACTTTGATTTACCTCTGATCCAACGTTTTTTGTAGGGTTGAAAGGATGGGACATTCCTCGAGAGGAATGTGGTCTGGGTCAAGATGCCACGACTACCATTCCTTTTCTTGAAGAATATATTACCAATACACCTTGACCTGGCTGCGTATATTTGTTTGAAGATAATTTTTAAGGATATTGAACTACAAATCTAGATAAAGAAAAGGGAGTTGATGCCAAGAATCTTCCCAAAATAGGGTTGATTGTCCATTCCCCATTTCCCAGAAACTATGTTGTTGTATAAGCCATTTATTCTACCAAGCGAATTCCATATAAAGGAGCCAGAGGGGGCTTCAAACATTCAAATCAAAACTGGTTGGTTAATTTTCCTAGCATATTTATGCTTCCAAATTTTGCTCCCTAGTTCACCCTTTTGTTGAAGCCATTGCCACCAAGTTTTAGCACTAAGAGTTTTATTGAGGATATCGAGATCTCTTAATCCAAAACCTCCTTTTGCTTTGGGTATGTAAATAGTGTTCCATTCCAGCAAAGCTCATTTTTTAGAGGCTTGAGCACATTGCTAGAGAAACTTCCGCTACATACTTCTCATTGCTTTTAAAGTTATTTTCGGGGCTGCTAAGGCAGAGAAAAAGATAGAGGGGTATAGCTTGAAGGATAGATTGTAGGAGAACCAATATGCCAGTGAGGTTGAGAGGTCTAAAAGTCCAACTTGGTAGTTTTTTGCTGATCTTGGAAAGAAGGTCTTCCCATGAACTATTGCGAATGCCAGAGATGAGTAAAGGGGCACCCAAATATTTGGACGAAAGGGAACTCTTGGTGAAGCCAAGAATGCAAGTGATATGTAATTGGATAGGAAGGGGGGTGTTAAAGAATAAGAGTTTGGATTTGTTATGGTTGATGGAAGTGTTAGAGGCTTCCATGAAGTCATCCAACACCCTTTTGAAGGTTCTTGCTTCTTGGGTAGAGGGAGAGCCCATGAGCATTGTGTCATCTATGAACTCATTGTGAGTGAAGGGATCACGCAAGCCATGAAGCGAGAGGTCATTGATCTTATTATTGGCTACACTAGCTTTGAGACTACGACCAAGCCCTTACGCCATAAGGATGAAGAGGAAAAGGGAGAGGAGGTTAACCTATTTTATGTCACGAGAAGGATGAAAGGGAGGGGAGGGGTAGGTATTGACTAAAATCGAAAATAAGGCAGAGGAAAGGAGAGCCATTATCCAATGAAACCAGTCTAGATGAAAGCCAAAAGCAAGGAGAACTTCTTTAATATAATGCCAATTGAGCTTGTTAAATGCTTTTGACATATCAAGTTTGATTAGCATGCTTGGAGTTTTAGTCGATTTGAGGGAATGGGCTTACTCATGAGAAAGGAGGATGTTGTCCAAAATGTGTCGCCCTTCTACATACCCAACTTGCTCTGGAGCTATAAGGGGGGGGGGGCATGGGTTTAAGATGAAGAGCAATCACTTTGGAGATGATTTTGTAAATAACATTACAAAGGGCTATAGGGAGGAACTTGCTGGGATCAACCACATTTTCTTCTTTGGGAACGAGTGTAAGAAAAGTGGCATTCAAGGCTGGGAGTACCCCCATTATTCTTTGATATTCCTAAACCAATGCTAAACATCCCATTTTATGATAAACCAACTAATGGAAGAAATCTGAGGTGAAGTCATCGTGAGGAGGAGATTTACCGACAACAAGATTGAAATTGGCTTCTTCCACTTTTAAGAGGGAGATGGGTCTCATGAGGCTCACATTCTACTCCTCAGAGATTAGGCAGGGAATGTTTTGGGTGATGGAATGAATGACAATTGTACAATCTATCTAGGGATCAATGAGCATGTCCTGAAAGAAAGTGGTTAAATCTTATTCAATTTCAGGATGGGTGTTGATTTTTACGTCTTAAGGAGTTAATTAGATCAATGTTCTTTTACTTTTAACCATTGGAAAAATAATTGTGCATAAAGAATAATTGAAAGAATAACATCCACAACATACAAAAGATTTATCATGGGAAAACCCTCTAGGGAAAAAACCCAACAAACTTCCTCAATATAGATTCACCAACCAAGAACAATGCCTCTCTCCGAGAGAGAACTAACAGAGCAAAAGATACTCCTTTGGATCATAGAGCAATGGAAGAATTTGTATTGCACTCCCCTTCTTTCAACCATTGAACTCGTGACTTCTGTCTCCAAATAATTTCCTCTTGCTTTTGTCTTTCCTCAATTTCGGTCATGAGAATATTTTCCTGCTGGGTAAGCTCAGGAGAGTAGCCTGTGGTGATGATTTGTTGTGTAGTTGCCCTAGTCGATTGGATAAAAGCTTTTGGGCTTGAAAGATGTCCCCCAAAACCATTTTTTTCCAGAGCTTGATGCGTTGTTGGATACCTTTGAGGTGTTGTTGGAAGTGGTACATAAGGGAACCATGATTTATTCTTACTTCCTCCCACCAAATTTGGACATTGTTGAGGGAGTCTGAGTGAGGGAGCCAAAACTTCTTGAATCTAAAGGGTTTCTTGAGTGGCTTACTGAGAATTTCTAAAGACAGACAAGTCAACCAATGATCTGATCCAACAACAGGGAGAATGGAAGATTCCATGTGCATACCAGAGAGCATTAATGATTCACAGATCAAGAATCGATCTAGTCTGCATGCGACTTGTTTGGGACCCCCATGAGGATTGTTCCAGGTGAAGGTGCCATTACTTGTCTCAAGGTCTATTAATTGGTGATCCTGAATGAAGTCTTTGAACCATCGATGGTCCTAATCTAGACGTCTAATGCCTCCTCTTTTTTAAGCGAGCAAGGTGATCAGGTTGAAATCTCCTCCCATTATCCAAAGGTGAGGATGAACATGCTTTGTTACATGCTACAATTGTTTTATGAAAAGTAGCTTCTCCTTCAATTGATGCAACCCATAGACATTAGTAATAAATCCCGAGATGTTATCTCCTATCGGTTGAAAGTCTGTTGAGATGTTATTTTTGGTTGTAGAAAAAGTTATAGACAAGGATTTTGTTTAGATTCCAAAGAAGTACAAGGCCCCTTGCTATCCCATGAGCGTCAATGGCTACTGAGTGGCCTACTGGTCAGATCTTGGAAAGAGTGTTTGCTAGTTTCTCTCCCGTGCATTTGGTTTCCTGAAGAAAAATGATATTTGGTGTTTCTAAGTGCAACTTGTTTCGTAAGAGTCAATGTTTACTCTTACTATTCAAACCTATGATATTCCAGGAAATAACTTTCATGGATAATGTTGGGAGGGTTGGAAAGTGTTTCTGATTAGGGCATTTTAGGTGAAGTTAACCAGGATGTCACTAATTTCTTGCAAAATTTGCGAGTTGGACTTTCTACCTTTTTTTTCATCCTCCTTTATAACTTTTTTCGGCTTTAGTTTATTAGCTTGAATTCCAATATTGAGGTGAGATGAAGCAGAGCCTGAGGGCCCAGGAGGCTCCTTTCGGCCTTTGTGAAGGGCCCTTTTTATCCTTTGAAAATGCTATGGGGGAATAGATTGCATGTCTTGACACCAGACTGCCTCCATGATACTTTGCAAGTCAATACCATCCACGTCCATTTCATATATCTCAAATTCTAGACTTTCATCAATAGTGTGGATACTGGGAGCATCTTCCAGGGGGCATGTCTAGAGGGTCTTTCAAGGTTTTGATTTTTTTATGCTCATTAGGGGAAACAATTGGGTCATCTGATTTGCAAACTTTAGGAATGTTGGAAGTAGAAACTTCCTCAATGACAATAGAAACGTTGAGAGAGAGAGAGAGTTGAGGATTTCAAAATTGTCTCAAGGTTAGGGTGTTTTAAGGGTGCTTGAGGAACATGCGAGATCGACTTCCGGTTTGAACAATGATGTAAGGGGAATTTTGTGAAGCCTTCATCATCTTTATCAGAGTTAGTTTTAGAGGCTCTAGGAGGGACAAGTAAAGGGTGACCTTGATATAGACAACCATGTTCATGGCAACGATGACACCAAAAAAGGGATGAATTCATGGTCAAGGGTTTGAAGTCATTCGACATATTGAAAGTACAGGCAGATGTAATCAAGGATGGGGACATAGATGTTCATGTAGATGCATATATGGGCATAGGCTGTGTATCGCCCTTGTTTGGTGGCCTTTGAGGATTTGACAAAAGTACCTAGAGTATTACTAATCTTAGTCATAATTTCTTCCTCCCAGTATTCAAATGGAAGAGAGTAGAGACGAACCCAGACCAAGGTGAAGGAAAAGTCTTCGTTGTCTAGGTTGAAGTTGTCTTTCCAACATCAGAGATGAAATCTAGTTGAGCGGAAGAAATAAGGCGCTCCTTCAAAGATACGTTCCCTTTCCTTTTCATTTTTGAAAAATGACTATAAAGAAACCCTTAGAGCCTAATTTGATATCAATATGAAAACCAAGCTTCCAACGAGAGTTTATCTAGGTAAGTAGATCTCTCTCAGTTGGCCAGATTCCAAGGAACTTACCAATGATTGCACGATGCCACATGTACCGCACATACCCACTCAAAATTTTTAATTTTATCTCATATTGAGGGGTTGCATCTGCCTTGGGGATATAGTGCCCTAGTTTCCAATAGGTAGCGTTGTCTAAGGATTTCAATGCTTCTTGCATAGGTTCCTCATGAGAATTGCTTGCATATGCTGAGAGATGTGGATTCAATTCAAGGGGACTCGATTTGACAGTCTGATGGCTAGTTGAAAGAGGAGGAGGAGGAGTGGGGGGGTGAGTCCTCCCCTATGGCGCCATGAAAGAAGGGATCGAGATCAAACAAAAGTGTTGCCAGACTAAACCCTAGCAGAGTTCAACCAATGCTTAGTCATATAATAAAGAGATGATAAGGTTATTCCATGAACAACAAATCACATAAGTGTCAGGGTTATGAATAACTCATGGTTTAAGCAAATAGCACGAGCTATGAGAATTTGAACAATTCGTTTGATCATTGAAGGGAGCAAACTAAGGATTATGTTTGGAATGAATTTGTTCACCATTAGCAGTAAAACAATATCAAAGGGTTTCCCTGGTGAGAGAATGAGGGCTTGAATTTTTGAATAGACATAGAGGTAAGACCAATAATGGGTATTTTATGAAGCCTATAGTTTAATCAAACAAGAAAACAATGTGGATTGAAACTGAAACCACATTAACTAACATAAAACCAAAAGATAAGATGTACTCCAACGACATAGAGAAGATGATTAAATTTGTTGAATAAATGGAATGAAAGGGTAGATCCTATCTTCAACAATGAAGGTAGTGGATGGTGTAAAACTGGATGAAAATAATTGTCAAAGAGCTCCAATTAAACCCACCACCA
>ML782463.1:345109-387812 GCA_009831015.1 Picea engelmannii | reverse complement strand
CTCGTTTACATAATTGATCCCAAGTGAGGATATTGTGATGAGTAGTTTGCCAAAGGAAGGTTGCAACCTTGGGCCAAAGGTTGTTTTTTCAAATTTTCTTTCATATTGAGTCATCGGGGAGGAATTTATGTTGAGCAACAAGGTGATAGGTTTCTTTGAGAGTAAAGTTTTCAGCAGGGAATTAGCCCCGTCAAAGTTTGTCTAGTCGAGTATTTACTTTGATTTACCTCTGATCCAACGTTTTTTGTAGGGTTGAAAGGATGGGACATTCCTCGAGAGGAATGTGGTCTGGGTCAAGATGCCACGACTACCATTCCTTTTCTTGAAGAATATATTACCAATACACCTTGACCTGGCTGCGTATATTTGTTTGAAGATAATTTTTAAGGATATTGAACTACAAATCTAGATAAAGAAAAGGGAGTTGATGCCAAGAATCTTCCCAAAATAGGGTTGATTGTCCATTCCCCATTTCCCAGAAACTATGTTGTTGTATAAGCCATTTATTCTACCAAGCGAATTCCATATAAAGGAGCCAGAGGGGGCTTCAAACATTCAAATCAAAACTGGTTGGTTAATTTTCCTAGCATATTTATGCTTCCAAATTTTGCTCCCTAGTTCACCCTTTTGTTGAAGCCATTGCCACCAAGTTTTAGCACTAAGAGTTTTATTGAGGATATCGAGATCTCTTAATCCAAAACCTCCTTTTGCTTTGGGTATGTAAATAGTGTTCCATTCCAGCAAAGCTCATTTTTTAGAGGCTTGAGCACATTGCTAGAGAAACTTCCGCTACATACTTCTCATTGCTTTTAAAGTTATTTTCGGGGCTGCTAAGGCAGAGAAAAAGATAGAGGGGTATAGCTTGAAGGATAGATTGTAGGAGAACCAATATGCCAGTGAGGTTGAGAGGTCTAAAAGTCCAACTTGGTAGTTTTTTGCTGATCTTGGAAAGAAGGTCTTCCCATGAACTATTGCGAATGCCAGAGATGAGTAAAGGGGCACCCAAATATTTGGACGAAAGGGAACTCTTGGTGAAGCCAAGAATGCAAGTGATATGTAATTGGATAGGAAGGGGGGTGTTAAAGAATAAGAGTTTGGATTTGTTATGGTTGATGGAAGTGTTAGAGGCTTCCATGAAGTCATCCAACACCCTTTTGAAGGTTCTTGCTTCTTGGGTAGAGGGAGAGCCCATGAGCATTGTGTCATCTATGAACTCATTGTGAGTGAAGGGATCACGCAAGCCATGAAGCGAGAGGTCATTGATCTTATTATTGGCTACACTAGCTTTGAGACTACGACCAAGCCCTTACGCCATAAGGATGAAGAGGAAAAGGGAGAGGAGGTTAACCTATTTTATGTCACGAGAAGGATGAAAGGGAGGGGAGGGGTAGGTATTGACTAAAATCGAAAATAAGGCAGAGGAAAGGAGAGCCATTATCCAATGAAACCAGTCTAGATGAAAGCCAAAAGCAAGGAGAACTTCTTTAATATAATGCCAATTGAGCTTGTTAAATGCTTTTGACATATCAAGTTTGATTAGCATGCTTGGAGTTTTAGTCGATTTGAGGGAATGGGCTTACTCATGAGAAAGGAGGATGTTGTCCAAAATGTGTCGCCCTTCTACATACCCAACTTGCTCTGGAGCTATAAGGGGGGGGGGGCATGGGTTTAAGATGAAGAGCAATCACTTTGGAGATGATTTTGTAAATAACATTACAAAGGGCTATAGGGAGGAACTTGCTGGGATCAACCACATTTTCTTCTTTGGGAACGAGTGTAAGAAAAGTGGCATTCAAGGCTGGGAGTACCCCCATTATTCTTTGATATTCCTAAACCAATGCTAAACATCCCATTTTATGATAAACCAACTAATGGAAGAAATCTGAGGTGAAGTCATCGTGAGGAGGAGATTTACCGACAACAAGATTGAAATTGGCTTCTTCCACTTTTAAGAGGGAGATGGGTCTCATGAGGCTCACATTCTACTCCTCAGAGATTAGGCAGGGAATGTTTTGGGTGATGGAATGAATGACAATTGTACAATCTATCTAGGGATCAATGAGCATGTCCTGAAAGAAAGTGGTTA
This sequence comes from Picea engelmannii, assembly GCA_009831015.1. NCBI lineage: Eukaryota > Viridiplantae > Streptophyta > Pinopsida > Pinales > Pinaceae > Picea > Picea engelmannii. The sequence goes on along the minus strand of ML782463.1, from coordinate 385,726 downwards.
AATCTTATTCAATTTCAGGATGGGTGTTGATTTTTACGTCTTAAGGAGTTAATTAGATCAATGTTCTTTTACTTTTAACCATTGGAAAAATAATTGTGCATAAAGAATAATTGAAAGAATAACATCCACAACATACAAAAGATTTATCATGGGAAAACCCTCTAGGGAAAAAACCCAACAAACTTCCTCAATATAGATTCACCAACCAAGAACAATGCCTCTCTCCGAGAGAGAACTAACAGAGCAAAAGATACTCCTTTGGATCATAGAGCAATGGAAGAATTTGTATTGCACTCCCCTTCTTTCAACCATTGAACTCGTGACTTCTGTCTCCAAATAATTTCCTCTTGCTTTTGTCTTTCCTCAATTTCGGTCATGAGAATATTTTCCTGCTGGGTAAGCTCAGGAGAGTAGCCTGTGGTGATGATTTGTTGTGTAGTTGCCCTAGTCGATTGGATAAAAGCTTTTGGGCTTGAAAGATGTCCCCCAAAACCATTTTTTTCCAGAGCTTGATGCGTTGTTGGATACCTTTGAGGTGTTGTTGGAAGTGGTACATAAGGGAACCATGATTTATTCTTACTTCCTCCCACCAAATTTGGACATTGTTGAGGGAGTCTGAGTGAGGGAGCCAAAACTTCTTGAATCTAAAGGGTTTCTTGAGTGGCTTACTGAGAATTTCTAAAGACAGACAAGTCAACCAATGATCTGATCCAACAACAGGGAGAATGGAAGATTCCATGTGCATACCAGAGAGCATTAATGATTCACAGATCAAGAATCGATCTAGTCTGCATGCGACTTGTTTGGGACCCCCATGAGGATTGTTCCAGGTGAAGGTGCCATTACTTGTCTCAAGGTCTATTAATTGGTGATCCTGAATGAAGTCTTTGAACCATCGATGGTCCTAATCTAGACGTCTAATGCCTCCTCTTTTTTAAGCGAGCAAGGTGATCAGGTTGAAATCTCCTCCCATTATCCAAAGGTGAGGATGAACATGCTTTGTTACATGCTACAATTGTTTTATGAAAAGTAGCTTCTCCTTCAATTGATGCAACCCATAGACATTAGTAATAAATCCCGAGATGTTATCTCCTATCGGTTGAAAGTCTGTTGAGATGTTATTTTTGGTTGTAGAAAAAGTTATAGACAAGGATTTTGTTTAGATTCCAAAGAAGTACAAGGCCCCTTGCTATCCCATGAGCGTCAATGGCTACTGAGTGGCCTACTGGTCAGATCTTGGAAAGAGTGTTTGCTAGTTTCTCTCCCGTGCATTTGGTTTCCTGAAGAAAAATGATATTTGGTGTTTCTAAGTGCAACTTGTTTCGTAAGAGTCAATGTTTACTCTTACTATTCAAACCTATGATATTCCAGGAAATAACTTTCATGGATAATGTTGGGAGGGTTGGAAAGTGTTTCTGATTAGGGCATTTTAGGTGAAGTTAACCAGGATGTCACTAATTTCTTGCAAAATTTGCGAGTTGGACTTTCTACCTTTTTTTTCATCCTCCTTTATAACTTTTTTCGGCTTTAGTTTATTAGCTTGAATTCCAATATTGAGGTGAGATGAAGCAGAGCCTGAGGGCCCAGGAGGCTCCTTTCGGCCTTTGTGAAGGGCCCTTTTTATCCTTTGAAAATGCTATGGGGGAATAGATTGCATGTCTTGACACCAGACTGCCTCCATGATACTTTGCAAGTCAATACCATCCACGTCCATTTCATATATCTCAAATTCTAGACTTTCATCAATAGTGTGGATACTGGGAGCATCTTCCAGGGGGCATGTCTAGAGGGTCTTTCAAGGTTTTGATTTTTTTATGCTCATTAGGGGAAACAATTGGGTCATCTGATTTGCAAACTTTAGGAATGTTGGAAGTAGAAACTTCCTCAATGACAATAGAAACGTTGAGAGAGAGAGAGAGTTGAGGATTTCAAAATTGTCTCAAGGTTAGGGTGTTTTAAGGGTGCTTGAGGAACATGCGAGATCGACTTCCGGTTTGAACAATGATGTAAGGGGAATTTTGTGAAGCCTTCATCATCTTTATCAGAGTTAGTTTTAGAGGCTCTAGGAGGGACAAGTAAAGGGTGACCTTGATATAGACAACCATGTTCATGGCAACGATGACACCAAAAAAGGGATGAATTCATGGTCAAGGGTTTGAAGTCATTCGACATATTGAAAGTACAGGCAGATGTAATCAAGGATGGGGACATAGATGTTCATGTAGATGCATATATGGGCATAGGCTGTGTATCGCCCTTGTTTGGTGGCCTTTGAGGATTTGACAAAAGTACCTAGAGTATTACTAATCTTAGTCATAATTTCTTCCTCCCAGTATTCAAATGGAAGAGAGTAGAGACGAACCCAGACCAAGGTGAAGGAAAAGTCTTCGTTGTCTAGGTTGAAGTTGTCTTTCCAACATCAGAGATGAAATCTAGTTGAGCGGAAGAAATAAGGCGCTCCTTCAAAGATACGTTCCCTTTCCTTTTCATTTTTGAAAAATGACTATAAAGAAACCCTTAGAGCCTAATTTGATATCAATATGAAAACCAAGCTTCCAACGAGAGTTTATCTAGGTAAGTAGATCTCTCTCAGTTGGCCAGATTCCAAGGAACTTACCAATGATTGCACGATGCCACATGTACCGCACATACCCACTCAAAATTTTTAATTTTATCTCATATTGAGGGGTTGCATCTGCCTTGGGGATATAGTGCCCTAGTTTCCAATAGGTAGCGTTGTCTAAGGATTTCAATGCTTCTTGCATAGGTTCCTCATGAGAATTGCTTGCATATGCTGAGAGATGTGGATTCAATTCAAGGGGACTCGATTTGACAGTCTGATGGCTAGTTGAAAGAGGAGGAGGAGGAGTGGGGGGGTGAGTCCTCCCCTATGGCGCCATGAAAGAAGGGATCGAGATCAAACAAAAGTGTTGCCAGACTAAACCCTAGCAGAGTTCAACCAATGCTTAGTCATATAATAAAGAGATGATAAGGTTATTCCATGAACAACAAATCACATAAGTGTCAGGGTTATGAATAACTCATGGTTTAAGCAAATAGCACGAGCTATGAGAATTTGAACAATTCGTTTGATCATTGAAGGGAGCAAACTAAGGATTATGTTTGGAATGAATTTGTTCACCATTAGCAGTAAAACAATATCAAAGGGTTTCCCTGGTGAGAGAATGAGGGCTTGAATTTTTGAATAGACATAGAGGTAAGACCAATAATGGGTATTTTATGAAGCCTATAGTTTAATCAAACAAGAAAACAATGTGGATTGAAACTGAAACCACATTAACTAACATAAAACCAAAAGATAAGATGTACTCCAACGACATAGAGAAGATGATTAAATTTGTTGAATAAATGGAATGAAAGGGTAGATCCTATCTTCAACAATGAAGGTAGTGGATGGTGTAAAACTGGATGAAAATAATTGTCAAAGAGCTCCAATTAAACCCACCACCATTCTACCATCTTAAAGAGAGTGGATGAATTCAATTTTGGTGCTTTCAAGATGGAGCTACAAGTGGTTATATGTCATAGCCAAAGCAATTACAATCCTCGTGCAATTGTCACTATCTTCATAAAACCGATTACCATCAAACTAGTAGAGCTTCAAAGCCAAAGTAGGCAAATGAGCTAAGGTCAACCATAGAACTTTAATCACTTACACATACAACACCTTGAATTTAGGCTTGTTCAATTGCTCACAATTGATACTCGTCCTTTTATTTTGACTTTACACATTTCAATGGATATCAAACTTTGTGTTATTGCAGGTATCGAGGAGACAAGTCAACGTTGTAGGTAAAGATATATCATTCCAAGCACATCACATTCACAATCACAACATAGTAAATACGTGGAAGAGCATTGTCCTTATGCCACATCAACGAAAATACATTGACAAATTAATCTCATTATATGCCAATAAAACCAATCACAAGGAATGTTGCAATTGTTATTAGAATTTTGTCATCACCATATAAGTCAATGCTAAAACAAAATTGTCATAATATTATGTGCCAACATCATCATCAACTTTAATGTGCTAATTTGTTTGTTGTGAATGAAGATCTAGGTGGTGGGACCCATGAATAACTCAAAGGAGAACATCTAAAATATAACGAAGTCATGAGAAAAAAAATCATTCACTTTTGATCTACAAAGTCTTCAAATTCGGGTTGGGATTTTCAAAATATCAAGATAAAGATTTCAAATTGATTTTAATAAAGGTAGATTGTAACACTTTATAATCATGAACTTTTGAGAGTGTATGTTTTCATAGTTGGTCATAATTGTTGTAGATATTTTTGGAACCAAATTGTGTAGAAAGTTTTGAAACGTCCGATGTTTCAAGTGGACACTCCACCCATCATCAGGGACAATAGAAGCTAATGTTTGTCCCTAGTGATGGGTGAAGTGTCCACTCGAAACGTCGAACGTTTCAAAACTTTCTACAAAGTTAGTTCTAGAAAGATCTACAACAATCATGAACTTGTTGATCATTTTAGGCTCAAAACACTATAGACCCAACCTTTGAGTTGAGATAACCAACAACTTCGACTTCAAGTTGTTCAATGTGGCTTTGATTTCGTCCTCCATTCCATTCTATGTTAAGAGCAAGTCTTGACCATACATTGTGTCGAAATCAACGACCATGTGCAAAACAACGTGCTTTAATACTAATTTTATCCAAATGCATGCACCTAATGGAATTAGCGGATCCACAACAAACACCACAACTACTTTATCTTCATATGTAATGATTAAAAAATTTGGTTAGACAATCCATGGCACTAACTCATAGAAATATGAATGAATTCATATAAGAACATATACAATGGACAGGAAGAACGGGGTAAAATATTAACTCCAAATTCTCATTAACGAAATAAGTTTGTACAATAATGATTTGAACATCATGAAGTTTCACAACATAACATTCTAACTATCAACTAACTAGGAATAACACCATTGAAATGGATGAACCCTGATACAATAAGAAATTGGGGTATAATTAATACAACGTGAAGGAACATAGAGTGTTTTATATCTCGTCTATTCACATCTATCAATACATTAATTAACAAGTGTTGAGCAGTTGAAGAGATATAGAGAAAGGAAACAATAATCTGGTACGACAATTGAGTTTCCGCTAGCAACTATTTGTCGAGTTGTCCATCTACATTAACGTGCATGCATTGAAGAAAGTTGTGTGCATCTATGACCATAATCACATGCTTAATCATAATATTGGAATCGTGTGGTATAAGAGTGTTCCATTGCCCCACTTAATTGTCATTCTAATGCACGCCAATGCTACCACTAAAATGTGTGGCACATACTTACACATGAAAAGTTGAGCTTCTTTCTAATGTAGCACCTCCAATGAAGGACTTAGTCTATCTCTAACTATATTTCAAATCAACAATACACTTATTGACATGGATATATATATGGTCATGTTATAAAAATTGTTTTTTATTTTAAGAGAACAAAATTCACGATTAAACAAAACTCACATCCACATTCATGCTTTATTGTAGGTTACACTCCTCAATTTAGTGGCTCTTTATTTAGAAAAACATTCTTAAAAAACAAAAAAACAAAAGCACTCTCCAAATCACTATTACCATCAAGTGGTCTCGAAAACCAAAAGCACTCTTCACAATTAACAAGTAAATTCATATTATAATAAAATAACTCTCTTTCTAATTGTAATTCTAACATAAATTTTAAATACAATCAAAATTCCAATTGCAATTCTAACATAAATTTTAAATACAATCAAAATTCCAGCATGATCGAACAATAACCCAAATTCAAAAACCAAAATCAATATTCACAATTAACACTTAAATACACTTAAATTCGGCTTATAATAAAATAAAAAAAACTCTCTTTTCAATTTTAACATAAATTTTAAATATAATCAAAATTCCACGATCATCCAACAATACCCTACCCCAACTGTTTCATAAAAGCATGTGTTTCAACTCCGAAATCGTAAGGCTCCTCACGTAGGCTATGCTCCCAAGCTATTAGATATACATTTAAAAGAAAGGTTAGATATACATTTAAAAGAAATGTTTGGAAAGGAAAAGGGAGGGAACCTGTCATAGGTGTGTGATATTTGCAGGTATTCTAGATTTCATTCAAGTCCCAAATAGCGCCGAAGCCCACAAACAGAATGGAGAGAGAGGTGGAGAAACTGCGCGGAGTAGTGAGGGACTGTATGAGCAAACATTTGTATTCATCTGCAATTTTCTTTGCAGACAAGGTGGTCGATTTCACACAGTCGCCCACAGACCTGTACATGCTGGCGCAGGCGCTCTTCCTCGGCAAGCATTACCGGAGAGCTCTCCATGTTCTATGCAATTCCAAGATCATCTTCAAAGACCTCCGCTTCCGATATCTCGCAGCTAAATGCCTCGTAAGAACTTCTCATTTCCCATTTCTCTCTGATTCATTCCTGTATGCCCATTTTACGAAACCCATGTTTTCGTTACTCTATGTATATAGACGCCGAATATGCCCTGGCATACCCACATATGTCTCTTTGCCGCAATGAATGATTGAATAAATGTCAAGGCAGTTTTTTCTATATTCGAATTACTTTGCATTTTCTTTTACATGTGTATGTCTAAAGATCGTCAACTGGGAAGAATTATACACAGAAAAAGAATTATTCATTCCTGTATGCCCGTTTTACGAAACCCATGTTTTCGTCACTCTATGTATATAGACGCCTAATATGCCCTGGCATACCCACATATCTCTGTTTGCCGCAATGAATGATTGAATAAATGTCAAGGCATTGTTTTCTATATTCGAATTACTGTGCATTTTCTTTTACATGTGTATGTCTAAAGATCGTCAACTGGGAAGAATTATATACAGAAAACTTCCAATAAAGAGTATAATGTGCAACAAAATCCCTAAAACTAGTGCAAGTGTAATCAAAAGGATCATGGCCAGAAAAGCGTACTCGAGGATATTGGTTATTAGCTTTCCTGCCTTATTGTGTTTTCCTGTGTAAATAGGTGTGGACTTACCCACCATGGCAATGTGGGTGCCTAATAAGCATAGACTCTAGAGTTAAGTATAAGCCCAGAGATTTGCTAGCTTAAAAAATAATTGGTCATTGGTTCAGGCTGTGGCATATCACTCCATCCACCAAGGTTCAATTTCCGTGGAGGCATGAATGAGTGGATGGTGCCCGGTACAGGTTTTGGTAATTTTGACAAAAGAGCAACTCCTGTCGAGGCAGCTTAGTCAAATGGAAGTTCTTGTATTCAATTTTATTATTTTTAATTGTTTGTTATTCGAGGATGGTATTCAGGGTAAACTGGATTTTGTAGAAGCTCATAGTTTTTGACAACAATATGCTCATTAAAAGCTCAACATGTCACTTGCAGGAACTAAACCTGGGTTGGAAAGATAATACTCCTCTCAACCACTCGAGCTAAACCCAATTGACTTTGGCCCATTTGTAATGCTTCTTTTGAGTTTAAAAGAAACACTTTCACAAAATAAATCAAACAAATTATAAAAAACAGAATATTGTAGTGGTAAGTGCTGTTCATTTTTGACCTCATTTCTATTTCATACCTCACATATCCAGTTCTTGCAAGGAGTCTGTCTTACTCACAGTCCTCATATCTGCATTTCCGCTAAAAGCTCTATTTTTACAGTTAACACACCTTAGACATTTCCTCTCAAGGGCTGAAAGCCTGAAGCAGGCTTCTTGAAACCCACGAGCTTATAAAGCCTCTTACAATTACAGAAACCGTAGTAGCAATATTTATACATGAATTTGAGTTCGAATATGATTTGACACGGAAAAATATTTCATGAAAAAATCTAGTATGGCTCCAATATGGATGTATAGTATACATCTCATAGATATGGAAATATGCATAATATGCATTTTGTTACACATTTCAGAAGAGTTTCAGCCTCAAGAGTGCCCAATAAAGTAGAAAAAAATAATCCATTTCTTCAAAGTTTTGCAATTAATTTACATATGTGAGTTATATTAATCCACAGGATCAAATATGTGAGTTATATTATCAAATGAAAAGTAAGTTGACTGTACCATATTTGTAATGTACGGAAAATTTGCTGAATTTTGTACTAGTGCCGAATTTCCATACATTCAAGCCCAATACGATTGAATCTTGCTACTATGACAGAAACAGGGGAAGAGATAGGCCTCCAGTAATACAATCTGCATGAATATGCAGGTGCTGATTTCAAGGTCCATGCTAGGCAAGTTTACTTAACATACACCATGAAGTGCATTGATCTGAGTAATGCTGAAACGGCTCAGACACAACCATCTGACAAGGAAATGATGAGGAAGGAGTGATGACAAGGAAATGATGAGGAAGGAATAATGACAAGGAAATGATGAGGAAGGAGTGATGAACCTTGTCATGTTAACCCATCTGCAGAATCACAATTAAAAGAGAAACTCTCAACACCTTGAGTCATCTATAGAGGGTGGTCTGATATCTATAATAGGTTTGTAGAAATTATTTTGTCCCAATGCTGCCATAATACAAGTCACAGCAACAACCTTGGTATGTTTATTCAATTCATCATGTAATTTGCACTGCAGTATGCAGTTTATTAATTCAAATGCCCTCCATTCCTCAAACTATTAAACCATAGCTGCAAGTTGACGTATCTTTTAATACACAAATCTACCAGCATTGGATGCATCATGCAACATTACTTGGAATTCCTGATTGAGTCAGCATCTCCACCCTTTTCACTTCTTTAGAGATTGTGTTTCCTTTGTATGACAGGAGAGAATGTATTCTGTGGCTTCTTCCAGAAAAAAGCCAGATTTCCATATAGGATTGTGAAGTAGATTCCCTGAGTTGTGGATGCTTTACAGCATACCATCCTCAGGAAAGTCTTGGAAGATTCTATCATTGTTAATGAGGTGTGTTGGTCTCTTTAATACATTGTTCTTCATGCTCCCATTTTATGAACTGTCACATGATTTTTTTTGTTATAGTTTTCTTGAACTTTTACTTGATCTATTAAACATGTATCTCCCAATCTAGTTGGCAACTTTCGGTCATTGGTGGACATGAACACAGTTTCTTTATATGTTTTTCCTAGTAGTTAGTTAGCTATATTTTTTTTTAACAGTAATGGGTAATTTTGTATTAGAAAGAGGCCTTAGCCGAGCCTAATGGCATTGTAATACAAATATATTGATTATGGGCTGCTGCCTGCAGCAAAAATTTCTGGTCTGATTCTAAAAATACTTCTAATCTGCCTATCCTAGCAAGGTAGATATGAAAATGGCAAGTATAGTGCCGTACATATTGACCCAAAACTAGCAAAAATTTGCAATACATTCTAAATAGACTGGAAGATTAAAAAGCCAGCCTATGGAGTGCCCCTTCTTGAACCTGGGTTTTTCCAGTTGGATTTTCTGTGCTTCTCTTTATGCCTTTTTGTGCTGCTGAGCTCGTTTCTGAAATTGCTGCCTCCTGCATGTGCTCCTACTTGACCTCCTAGAGCTCAAGCTATCTGCCTGCTGGTGTGGGAGTGGTGGTCAGAGTATCGTTCATGGGATTGCCCTGTTATCGCGCAAACTATAGGTTGGGCAAAGCCCGACCCAATCCACTGGATGGCGATAACTGTGGGAGAGTTTACTCACTGTCACCTCAGATAAACTCTCCCCTCAGTTTAGTGAAGGAAGAATACAACACAAGGGGGGAGTCCTGGGTGACCTAGGGGGGATGTGAGATGGAAAGTGATACTTATGAAGAGATGCCCCTATAGGTCAAGTTGTTAAGTGGAGAGCGGCTTGACAACAAGCTTCGGAGGTGGTTTATGGTTGCCAAGTGTTCGAGTACTTGCGGAAGATGGTTGTACCTGCCCGAGACTCAAGAAAAGACAAGATACAAGCTAAACAATCCAATGGACATGCAAGTTAAGCTTGCTGTCCCTATTTGCAGCAGTCAACAGAAATATATATCAGCAAGTAAAGCAACTAGTTACTGCATATTTAACCATGAAAATTGTCAAATAATTATTGGATAATGAAGTACTAAAACAATAGATAACTTTCTAATACTTAAACATGAACTTTGACGGTAAATTAAGGCTGCCAAATGAAGTTATCAGCAAAGTGTTTGGGCAGCCTTATGGCTGTAGCAAACAATTGCTACAGCAGCAAGTTCCGACCATAAAAATCAACAAATAAACCGTCAAAAAGATAGCCCATAACCAGTAGAACAGTAATCTAGGTTTAGAAGTCAATTTCCACGGTTGAAAAGTGAGTAAATGATGAAAGAAAGTGAAGTTTGCTGCAGCCCTAATGGCTGTAGCACTAAATTTATTGCAGCAATGAAATCCTTGGCTAAAAGAAGACGCCCTTAGGGCACAAGAAAGCTTATAACATGTAGAAAAGATTCCAACTTAAACAATTTCGATATCTCGTAATTCTACGTATCCCAATGCAATGATTTTATTTCTCCAATGCAAAAGATTAGTGCCTTTAACTATTGGGTTATGGAGTCTTTAAAAATGAAAGAGCTAGTTGTGCTACTTCCTTGGGGGTATAAGCCCTTTTACTTCCCAAGGAAAGCAAGACTAACTAAGGAAAACCCTAGGAGGGTGTAAACCCTTTTACTTCTCCTAGTATTCCTTTATGCAACAAATTATTCCAAGACAAATATGATGGACTTAGTGGGGTTGTATGCCCTTATACTCCCCAAAAGCTTAGCAAATTAACCTTGTGACCAAGAAAAAAAACAATAACACGAAAGATTCCTTACCTAGTCCAAGCATTAACAAGATAAACTCCTTTTAACCAAGAAAATCCACCATAAAAGCAAGAAAAAGCCTCCAAGAGAGATAGCGCCTTACTTCTTCATCCAATAGCCAAAGCAAACCATATCAAGAGAGATAGACAAAATTGCCCAAGTAGGGTGCAAATTTCAGCCAAGAATCCTCTCCAAGATGGGAGAGTTGTGATCAAATGAGATAGAAATGATCTCTATTTATACAAAAACCTCTACAAGAGTTTGTCCACAAAAGTTAGGGTAAACCACAAAGTAAGGGGACAACAACCCTTACTTTGCCCCTTTACAAGCTAAATTCAAATTTAAATTTAAAAAAATGCACAATTGAAACCCTAAAGTGACGTCATCCCTCTAGAGGGTGATGTCTTGGGACTTTTAGTAAGTCGTTGAAGGAGAAAAAGGTAATCATTGGGCCCTCTAGGGCCTCCTTTTCATGCGCTAGGGTTTCTTCCTTCAATCCAAGTCTTTTCCATCAAAAAGTGCCAAGTGTCCCATCACCACCAAGACCCTAGCCCTAGGGTGACGTCCAACCCTTAAAGGTGACGTTTTGGCCTCCTAAGGCAAGTCGTTTGGCTTGTAGGGGCTAGGTGAGATCCTTCAAGGTGTCTCTTAGGCCTCCAAAGACATGTCATCGTCATCCAGTGTGTGGGCCCCGGTATTCAACTTGTGGGCTTCAAGCCCAAGCTAGGCTTGTTCTTCCAAAACTGTCCACCAACTAGGTCCTGCAAAGACAATGAATACGCCCTCCAAGGATCTCAAGTCAAATGCATCATGATGAGTAAATCAAATTAATAAAAGAGTCATGTAAGCATGTACATCCAAACTACCACATCAAAATAAACAAGTGCTCAAAGACCCTATACAATTTGCCCATTTTAGGTATGGGAGGGTTGACAATCATACCTCAAGTTTAGGAGCGTTTCCCAAGCGAACCTTTCTCTAAGTCACGTGGATGAAGTGACATGGATGACATGGATGGGGGTAAGACTTTTGGGTATGGGGTTCATGACATACACGAGATTGTAGTGTCTCATTTATGGGTGCCTTTGTAGAGGGTGTATTGCACCTTCCTTTTCAATGGAACCTTTTTCCAAGCCCATTTATTGCCTTTTGTTCTTTTAAGATGTTTCCAGGTTGAAGCCAAGGTGGGGCTTCTACCTAAGCATGAAAAATAGTGCCCACCTTGACTCTACGCTGGTCACATCATGCTTCCCCAAGTTGAAAACATGTGTGGGGCTTCTACCTAAGCATGAAAAGCAATGCCCACACATGCTCCACCTTAGTTGGCATTTGTATTAGTTATTTTTCACGGGTCCTGTTATCCCCTATCCTAGGGATAACTAAGGAGATCATGTCTCGAGGCCCACAGGTCCTAGACATGGAGTGCTAAGAGCCGGATGACTTGAGCATGGCCTCAAAGGGCCCCTCTTTTCTTTAGTGCAACCCATTTATCAGCAACAACAATATCCATCCCACCAGCCTGGTCCTAAAGTAGCAGTAAGTCTTGCTCCATGAGGTAATGAGTCCGGGTATCATGGTATGTGTCACTCTGATTATTGAAGCACTTGAATATGTTGCACTGAATTCTCCTTCATTTCATAACGTTTGCTTGGAAATTATGCTCTTTAACTTGTTCATACCCGAGAGGGTGACATGATGCCCTAGTAAGTTGATCTCCCTTTAGGATGGATTTCCATTGGGTGGGTCTATGAAAGGTCATTGTCCATTCCCTCCATAATTACCACTTTCCATCCTTACTCCTTTCATTTTCCCTACCTTTGTTTGGGCATTGGGTTTGCCACACTAGAAAGGGTTGTACCTTGCCTTGTGGAGAGAAGGGGCTAAAGACCCAGGGGGTAAAAGTAGCTGGCAAGAATTAAAATCTAAGATGAAACCTTTGAGATGCTTCGCCTAGGGATTCCCGAGAAAGCAGTAAAAGGCTTCTTAGTAAGAAAAGGGAATCCGTAAGATAAATAAACACTCAAGGTATTAGCTGTTGGATGGGAGGTCTCATCATGAGCCGGCCTATAATGACCATGGGCATGTAGCAGTATGACACTACCACCTATCTGGTCACCAAACCAGGGTAGTGGCTCTTGGTGGCATAGCCAAGAGAAAGAGGGTCTCATCACGAGCCAGCCTTCCCATCTCCGTGAAATGCTTGTGGGTAACGCTGTCACCTCTGGTTACCAAGCCATGACAGTGTCCCTCAGCCCTTCCCTTGAAGCACAAAAAAACAACAAGACTAAGAATAAAAGGCATTGAATGGGCTAGGAAAGAATGGCATCTATGACAAGGTGCAACTCGCCCCCTACAAAGGCACCCATAGGTAAGGCCTACATTGCCTTGTTATCACTGAACCCTATGCTCAAACACTTCCCCATGTCACGTCACACACACTAGCATGACCTAGATTGACTCTCACCTGGGAAACACCCCAAACTTAAGGAGGATTAGCCCAATAGGACACCTTGAGACCTTCTCCAAACCTGACTTGTTAAATTGCATAACATCTTTGAGCGTTTGTTTGGGTAAAGGGGGGTTTGATGCACATGTTTGGGTAATTTGATTATTAGATGTGATTGACATTGCTATGATCCCTGTGACTTATGAACCCCTGGAGGGCGTACTTGTTGTTGCTGCAGGACCTTGCTCGGTGGACAGGTACATATGGGGGAATGATTAGCTTGGACCTCCATGGGGTTGAAAGCCCACAGATGGACGCTGTGACCCCAACCAGGGGCAGAGAGACACTAGAGGCTTGTACCAAGAAGAAAGAAGGACTTTGCACCAGGGACACTCCGAAAGGGCTAGACCAAAGGGGGTCTTGCCTTTCCACTTGGACGTTGACCCTTGAGAGCATATGATGTCATCATTATGACCCCGACGTCATCCAGAGTTAGGGTTTGCACTTATGAGGGTAGTTGTGTGCTAGTTGGCATGTGTGGCAGCATTCAGGGCCTTTGGAGGCCAAATGTTCTGTATTTGAGGCCTAACGTTCCACCCTAGGGGCCTAACGTCACCCTTGGAGATGATATTAGGGTTTAATTAATGTCATGCATGTAAAAAATTGGATTTTAAATGTAATTTGGCCACGTCGGCCTTTTTATGACCTAATTTTAATTAAAGGTCATTGATATTGTATAAATAGAGAGACAAAACTCTCATTTTTTCATCATGAACTCATCACACAAGTGGTGGTTTGAAATTCGGCCCTCTTCTAGGGTTATTGGCTGAAATTTTGGGCGCATTTCTATTGGAGGCTAAAAAATTGCAACTTGGATCATTTTTGGTGAAGTTACTTGGCATTCTCGGGTTTTATGGCTTGATTATTCTTGGTGAAGTAAGTAAATCTGCAATTCTTCATTTTATTTGAATGGTTTATGGTAAATTTGCTTATTCATGTTAAAGATTATGAAATTGCTCGCTTGACAAACCCTAGGAGTAAAGGACTTAATTTGCTACTTCTTTACACTTCATTTGCTAGAACTTGCCAAGAGGATTTTGACCTAGGTGAACTTCTAGAGCCCTAAATACTAGCACTTTAGAAGTCATTATCTAGTCAATTGTTGCTTCTAGTATTTTTCAATAGTCTAAGGAAGGAAGATCTTGCTAGAGCCTAAAATTGCTTACACTCTAGCAAGTTTGTTCTTAGGGTTTGGACGTTGAGGCCTTGAAAAGCCATCACCTCTTCCATCCATCTCCTATCCTTAGGCAAGTATAATCATTGTGTCATTTCTTACAAGCAGAAAATCGTCATCTATAGACTCCATTACCCTATAAAGGCACTAGTCCACTCACTATAGTGATTGATTGATCAAACAACTCTCAAACTATCTTCCTTGAAACTTTTACTCACTTTTACTAACCTTAAACTAGACTAATTCATAGACTAACTTGCTGCTGTTGCAAAAGATTGCTACAGCCATCGAACAACAGCAAATTTATCTCAAAAGTGACATTAAAAGCTGATTTGACATTGCCAATTTTGCTTCTGACAAGTAGTTATCATTTTGCCAATTCAAAGCTATATTTCCTTGTCCTTTTCAAGCAAAGTCAAGGCATAATTATTGTGGCTGTTACAAAAATACCTATTGCTGTTGTAAATAATTACTTTGCTGCAATTTTATATCAGCTTACTTATTTTTCAGAGGTTCATGGTCTTATGAAGCACTGACATCATTTGGTACTTGGAAGTTGCCACTTTTTCTATTTGTTGTCTTGTTCTGGGTAGGTACACCTTATTTACCTTTTGCTTCATCTCTATAAGACACAAATAACCTTTGACTTGAGTGACCTGTGAGAGGGGGGAAACTTTCTTGTACCTTTTACCTTAGCCTTCTCAAAACTTCAGGTCACTGGGGACGTCTCGCYTGGGGTACTGTGACATACTCCTAAATAGAAAGGGGTTTCCTGTTAAGGTGACAGTGATAGGTCACCTCATGTTATGCAAATCTTGCATCCACTTGCCTTGGGCTTTGGGCAAGTACAGATTGTGCGATAACAGGKCCCATCAGTTTCTTACGAGAGACATTTCATTGWCCTCGGGATCCCCGGGCGAGCATCTAGAAGGTTCATATTTTATCTTTTGCCAACTACAAGCCTTTGGGCCTTCAACCCCTTCTTCCCATGAAATGAGGGACAATCCCTTCTTGGGTCAGTACACCCGAAAATCCCAAAAGGTAAGGAGATGAGGGGATGAAGAGTGGAAAATGACAAATATGGTCGGGAATGGCATGATGACTCGTCAAGAGGACCTCCAGTAGCAATCCTATCCCTAAGGGTGAGCCACTTACCAGGGTGCAATGTCAACCACCAAAGTGAAACAGAGCAAAGAGCATCATTTCCAAGAAAACGTTACATAATCAAAAGTAGTTTAAAACGAAACAAACTCAAATGCTTCAAATAATGAAATGACACTCACCATAATACTTGACTCGTACCTCATGGAGCAAGACCCAATGTCTTTCGGAAGCTAGCTGGTGTGGTGGATACCCTCATGATGAACTTGGAACTGCGGTGGTGAGGTGGGTCTTTGTCTGTGCAAGTGGACACTGCTGGTCAAGCTGTCTCTCGGTACTCCATTTATGCACCCTGAGGGCCTCGAGGCATCATCTCCTTAGTTATCCCTAGAATTGGGGATAACATGCCCACAAACCTTTCTACACTATCTACCCTGGTGGTCATCATGTTCATCTGTTTCCCCATGTCCACATAATGAATTTCCTGTAGCTGCATGTGTTCTTTCGTGACCCTTTCCATATCTTGAATTGCTTGGAGTTGCACTGTCATCTCTGCACAGTGCCGTGTTTGCTTCTATGCGTCTGCCCGCAAATCATGTTCCCAACATGCATGCCAGTCACTCTACTCCAAAGCTTCCTCGGTCACATTGTGTTGGGCATCCACGAGCCCCTTTTCAAACACTTTCATGTGCCGTTGGAACTCAACCAGTTTGCACGTGGCACTGTGCATGTTTCTGCATCGGGCCATTGCAACTGTCGATGTGAGTAATGCCCACGAGGGTTGGTAGCAGAGTCCGAGAACTCCCCTTTTCCCAAAGTCACACCTTGTGATTTCAAACCAGCCTTGAGACAAGGTGAATGGAACCAGAGAAGAGGGATACCAAATGAACCAGATAATCCTACACACCGTCGAGAGTGCTCTCACCATTGCTCTTATTGTTACATCCCCCGTCGACTCATTACAAATGAATGGGGGCATATAAGGTGGTTTAAATGCCATGTCCTCTCATCTCTTCTATCATGTCCACATGTCCATCACCACCTAAAGTCACTCAATGTTCAATTAATTCATGGGATGGGCACATGAATTGGAGCCCCCCTTTTATGTCCACATGTACATCACCACCTAAAGTCACTCAATGTTCAATTAATTCATGGGATGGGCACAGGAATTGGAGCCCCCCCTTTTATGTCCACATGTCCATCACCACCTAAAGTCACTCAATGTTCAATTAATTCATGGGATGGGCACAGGAATTGGAGCCCCCCCCTCTTTATCCTTAGCATTCCTTTATTCAATTGCATTTGCAAGATTGGATAGGTGGTCTGTGTTTCTGTTGTGGGATCATATCACCTGATAGAATGAGATGGAATCAAATTGCATAGCCAGATCCAGAACTTGGTAGAATGTTCTCTTTAACCCAACAGATTTGGGACTTGAGAGTTTGAGGATAAACCGCACTATGATTAATGAGTCTCCAACAACTGTGATCTGTTTAATATTGTGTGCCTTTGCTCTTAGCAAACCTGTGCTTCTGCTTCATTATTTGTGGTAACTCCTAGCCCCCAGACATAGTCAATTTCTTCTTTTCCTCCAGGATCAGTGAGAATCCCCCTGGCATGCCACCCCTAGACATTTATGGATCCTGCAGTGGATTCTTATTGCAAATGCATCGAAATAAAGATTTTGTGCTGAATTATAAAATGAATTCCTGATTATATGGCTTGTCTCCCAGGATTTATTGTGATGCTCAAAATGTTTACATAACTAGTCAAGTTTGACCTCTAAATTTACTTTGTATGTCCAAATTTTCCAACAGGATTATTCTTTTTCTTAGTTTTTTCCCGGAATTTTTCATTGTTGCCTCATATTGTCCACATATTACTAGATTTTACAAGTTCAAGGGCTTTCTTGGGTTAAAATAAAGAAGCATTTTGTCTTGCATTAGTCTCTTGCAACTCTAGCCAAAACCGACAGCTCTTTTCTAATTGCATAGAAGGGTTTTATAAATGGATGTGTACAGGTTGTTTTCAGTTTGCTTAGTTCTTTATTTAATCAAATTCCATTCTAGGTTAAAAGATGACATTGATGTTAGGGCGATTGCCAGATATAAATACAGCTAAAAATGATTAAAATAATTATTTCTAATGTTTATTGAATACTGAAATCAGATTGATGTTATTGCTAGGAGGAAATGAAAGAATGGCAACAATGCTTGGAGATGCTTGGAGATGCCAAGGTTGGAGAGGATGGAAGTATTGAAGGACCCGAAGATCAAAATATGGAAAAGGATGCAGAGGATCAAGAAATCAATGTATGCCATATTTCTGTAATTTACTATAGCGTTGTGTTTCTTCTGGTAACATTTTTATGATATTATGGACTGGTGTACAGTTAAGTGTACCCAACATGCTCACTATATTCCTATAGGGCTTTAGGCCATTTTTAGTGAGGGATTTTTGACAGGTACTTACTGTGATGGCGTCTTATCCTATTGCCTTGTAAGTTGGTTTCTGTGAGGCAATTGTAAATATGTCTTGTCCAAGTCTTACATGATCAAGGCTCTAAATTAATATTTGATATTATTGTAATTGAATGTGCACGGTAAAGCTTTTTTTAATGCATTGCCTTGTAATTTGGGGTGCTTGATTTAGTAACATAGGTGTCAAGAAACAATAGTTTATTGGTTGAATCATGAATGTGAAATAACTTATTATACAGTTGGATTTTTTTCCTTGTGCATTCCATTTTTATTTACATTATGTCTTGAGAGTGTAATTATATTTTGTTTCATATGTTATTTGCGTAGTGTTTTTTTTTTCCAAGAAAAAAAAAAACGTATTTTTTATACAAGGAGAATTAAAAATACATTCTACATGGTGCATGATGCACAATTGTCAAAGCTTGTGCTACTTGTCTATACATATCACTGAACTACCTATAGTTCTACCCACTATTCATCAGAAAGATAATCCTGAAATTGATATGTCCAAAGGAATTACATTACATTTCATCAAAACACCTATCGAGTAACCATATCAAAGCCCACCAAAAAAATTACAATGAAACCCACCCACAGAAAAGATTAAAACTCAAAAACATTAGTGGACCTAGAAGAGACTAAAAGCCCCTCCTGATATTCATCTTCTATGATTTGATCTTCTATGTTATTTGTGTAGTGTGTGTAAGCAAATGAGGAGAAAAGGAAAAATGCCTTTTAATTCATGTTTATTGTTTTGTTTCATTGAATAGTAGTTGAGCAAACTAAAATCAATATTGATTTTAAATTCAATGGTCTGGAGATTGTAGCACAAAGATGACACCATTGGTAGCTAAGTTTGTTTCCACATCCATTCTATTGTACACTTTGATGCATTATAGCCTAAGTCATCGCGTTTGACGAATTTCAAGGCAATTCGAACAAGTTCGTTTTTGTTTGGCGAATCTCAAGTCGAACTTGAACCCTAACAAATTCAAATGAAAATCGCAAAGGTTCGTTGAAATTGATTGCAAAAAAAACCAGAAACAACCCTATTCCTCTGCTGCCCGCATATATTTTCATTTTCTCACTTTACCTGTCCGATGTTGTCGTATTTTCCTCCATGCATGGACTCCATCTCTCTAGCCTCTGCCCATCCGACGCCTTTAGCCTCTGGCTCTAGTTTGCTTTAGTCTATGGTAACAGTCTCTATCTTTGTCTACTGCGAAGAACTCATTCAAAGAAACACCAAAGAATTCACAAAGAACCAATCAAGAACCAATAATCTGAAATTTGGAACCCTCCTATCTTTGTGTGAGAAATCTGTAGAGATTTTGTTGTGGCCATTCAAATTTTGTCTATTCGAAATCTCTAATGCCTTGACCTTTCAAATTCCATCTTAACCAGTTTCTTTGAATTCTACAGGTCCAATTGGCGGCTTGAGTCCCTTTCAATTTCTTTGTTATTCACTTCGTCAATAATGAAGGTTGGTCAGGCTTCACCAAATAAACAGGTGAAGACCGCCTCTCTTCGTTCTTTGCCTTGCTAACCATAAATTTTCCTTACACACATTTCTTGTTGGCTGGCCTTTTTTCAAACAAAAGAATGTATTGGTCTCCCATCAAATGGAAGTTATACAATGTTGGCCAACTTCGTATCATCACAACTTCGCAAGGTTATTCAACTTTTAACATATTCACAAGCCATTTCAAACATCAAAAATGGCGAGAAGAAACATTCCTTGCCATGTCAACACTGTCACGAACATGTTAAATTTTGAACAAGATGATGTGTTTTTGAAATATATGTTTAATCATGTTGGCATGATATTTTCATTTCTATCATGCGTGTTTAATGAGCGTATTGAATTTTATTACATATATTTGTTAATTTTCAAATTTTGTACTATGTCGAGCTTAATGCCAAATTTTATTACCAAAATTTTCACTGTCGAATTTTTGTCAACTTTAAGGTCGCAGAACTCGAACTGGGTGACTTAGATTGTAGCTCTACCTTTGTTGGTTTTGATTTGTGATATATATCATCAAAAGTTCTTGGCTGTGTTACAAAACTCTCTGATATCTCCCAATTTTTCTGATTTCTTAAAGTCGTGGAGGTTTTTGAGTTTCTGCTTGTTGAGTTTTGCCATTTTTTTTCCTGATTTTGCCAATTTCCCAAGTTGATCAATTGTCAATGCTGAGTTTTGCAACACTGGTTCTTAGGACTTGATCCTTGAAATTACAATTTGTTTGTTGGGTGTTTGTGCATTCTAGAGTGAAGCCTCTTTGGCTTGGTTTATAATTCTATCTATATTGTTTGTACCTTATGTAAAGTAGTACTTGCAAACTCCATGGTTTCCAGTTATGCTTTGAGATATATACCGTACATTGTGTTAAATGGTTTTATTGGGTTTGATCCTCTTTGCAGATTACTGCGGCAATATGTTTTTTACGAGGCAAAGCATATGATGCATTAGAGAACCGTGTTCAAGCTCTTCAATGGTAAAGAATGGGGAATCTCACATGCTTGCTTTTAATTTGAATGCACTGATTATTTTCGTCAAGCTTTTCAGCTTTTAATTTGGGTAAGTTATAAATAAGGGGTTATATACTATCATAAATACTTGACCCCTCTAGGGGAACCGTGATGCTTTATCACTGCTGGTCGTCGTTGAATGGGAAAAGTACATGGGCTTGTGGGTGTATTTCTTAGAATTTGAATGCCAAGATTACTGAGAAAAATCTTGATGTGAAACTGCTGTGTTGCATTTGCTTTGATAGTTTAATTATGAGTCATGACATTGCCGTAGGGCATGTAGTACTTAATGTTTGCATGATTTTGTTTTGTTATCTTTTCATTAATTCAAGGCCTCCAACTAATTGCCTGGATTTTTTGGGTCATTCTAAGTGCACACTAGTTAGACTAATTTTATGCCATTGATCAGCTAAAACGTTTAGATCATGTAATAGTTAATGTTTGCATGATTAGTTTTTGTGTTTTACCTACATAAACTATTGACTAGTTCTAGATCTATAAAAGTGTCCAAATTCTTGGTGCAATTTCCAATTTGCACATGAATAAACTATTTGATTGTCCTCTGTCACCTAAAATTGTTCAAGAGTTTGCAATAGCAGAAAATTACTTTTTTATTAAAGTTAAAACCAATTTTCTTTAAAACTATGCAAAAACAGACCAAAAATTGAAGAATATCATGGTTTACCTCTCAACCGTGCTGCTGCACCTTCAAGTTAGGCTACAACACAAGTCAAATCCTATTTCTACAGTGTAATAAATTACCATCAATGCTCAATAATAGAATGATGAGAAATGCATGAAAAATAAAAGTATATTGTTCTTTTGTAACACCTTAGGTGGTCTCCAGCCATGTTCATAGGTGCACTATAATTCCAATTTCCTGCACGTCCCTATTTCACAAGCCCTTAGTATTGAGGCATTGCCCATATCTTTAATCACCCTAATTTGCAATGCAGTGTTATTCTGGAAGTGCTTCCGGGTACTCGATATTCGTTTTCTTATCAAAATGGTTGATAGTTGTTTTTCTTATTCTTATAAGCTTGTTTCCCTGTTTACAATTATCATTGCCCTGCTTTCATGTTCATCTATCTGTTTCTAGCTAATTTTACTACAATATCTTTCAGGTACAAAGCTGCTATCAAGGCAGATCCTTACTGCTACGAGGTGCAGATCTGTTGCTTCTGTTTCTTCACCAATAATATTGATATTGGATTTTACCTATATTTTGACTGCATTGAAAATGTGGATTCAATGTTGAAGTATATCTGTTCTGCATTTGTTTACTTCACTAATCTTATTCTCCTGGAAATGTTTTCTTTGAAACAAGTGTTTCTTATATTACATTAGAAAACAGTAACATTATATCAGAGATATCATTAGGTGGCTTTATAGCATTGAAATTGGCACCCTCTCCCAAAGTAGGCAAGTAGTGCTGGCATGTCTGCCTAAGCACCAAACTCAAGAGAATATATATTTTCTATACAATCTCATTATCGCTGAAATTTGTGCAGCTCATTTAGCTTTAAATACCGATAGCTCTTCTAAGTGGAATTAAACAGCCTCCTCCTTAAAGATTGCCTTGCATCTTCTTCTTCAGAGAATTGCTCCTTATCAGTCTGATAATGTTCCATATCTCTCTGCCACATTGCCCAATCGTCCACACATCCCCCTAGAATCACTTCTTCCAGCTAAGAGGTGAAACCAGGAGGATTGCATACTCTAAAGAGATCCATTCCCACAATGTCCAAGCCAATCTACATCTCCAAAAGACGTGTTTGATTATTTCCTCCTTTTTCCATATTACACTGGTCCTATCAGCTAACCTTGATTTATGAAGTGTAGCTTTGACTGCTAGCCTCTAGGCTTTGATTGATTACCATCCAGACAATGACTCAGGACTTAAAGATGCTCTTGCTTTTCATTTACCCTAGCACTGTTTATTTTGCTTGTCCTCTGTCTGGGATCCCCAACTTTCTGTTGATTTATCTGCAATAGGTAAGGTGAACCTTATATTCTCTTCCTGTTTCTTTTCTTTATAGAAGATCAAGGTTGATAATATCTCCATCTCCAACATTTCCTAATAGGACCTGCACTTCCAAGTCCAACTGCATTTTGGAGAGATTATTTCCTAGAATGACTTTACTAAGCTCAAGGTAAATAGTTTTGTCTGCATTCAGGATATGCTGGGCACAGTTTCCAGTTATCCAATCTAACAATGGACATCTCTTTTTATCCTACATATCCCTCACTACTGGAATCCTTTTCTAGAAAACATTTTCATTGTAGAATTAGGAAAAAAACTTGTCTGCCTTCGAATGTTGGGAAGGGTCCATATGAATCTTCCAGCAATGTCCCAGCCATTTCTTGTCCTCTCAAACTCCTAGTACAGTTACATGGATATAATTTTACAAGCACACCATATTCTCTTAGGAACTGTTCAGTCTCACAGCTTGAATGATTCAGTTCCTCCAACAACACAAATCCCAAAAGGTCCCTTCATACCTGGTTCATGTCTCTAGTCAGTACCTAAATATATCTGCTATGTTGCATCACTACTCATCGCTCTTGAGTCTTACCACTAATTCTTCTGGCAGAGCTGCTCCTTGTGAATGAATATCTGGCAATCTGAGCCCCTGTTTTCTTGTGGGAGGGGACACACATCCAGGGATACATGTGTCAAGCCTCTCCGTCCGCCCTGCTTTCCCCATAGATGGAGAGTTGATGGTTATGAGTTCCTGGAAATGGTTTAGAATAAGAAAGTGTAGGAAACATTTAATATGAAAAATGAAGCAAAGCCCTTCCTGTTAAACGGCATGTTTCCTTTAATTTAAGAGAGCATTTCTATTGGAATGCCAAACATAAGCTCCTCCTAATCGAACTCTTCTCAGGGATTTATGCCCTTGTTTTCCTGACCCAAATGGTATGAGTTCCAAAATGTAGTTTTGTAATCTATGCTGTTTGAATTTTGTGTGCAGGCATTAGAGTGTCTACTTAATAATCATATGCTCACATCTGCAGAAGGTAAAAGCTACTTTTGTTACAAGCATGCAGCATGACCAACAATGTGTTTAGTGTTAGTGTTTGCTTTTAGTCTAATTTATTTAGTTAAGGAAAACAAACACTTATTGCATATGATATATTTTCTGTTGTTTATTGTTTCTATTTAGCATGATGCTTTTGCTTGCCTTATTAGTCCACCATTTCTGTCCATGGTTCAATTAGTTGAAGGGTTTGGAGTCTGGACAGACTGTTTAGTTGCTCTGCTTATTGGCATTTTGGAAATTAACATTTTTGGCAGAAGCCAACCTAGTATCATCTTTGAGGTTTGGCGTGGAGAATGGATGGCTTTCTTCATTTTATTCATGTTTAATAAAGAAGGTACTATCCTCCCTTTGATGAGAAATGCATAAATGTGTCCTGTTTATTCAAATCCAGGGCTTACTGTACATTTTTGTTTGTTTTTGGAACCTTTGAAGACATATATGACTATCTTTACCCACACACTGCATATCTCTTGCAGTATGATAAAGCAGAGAACATTGAATCAAAATTTGCAGAGCTTGAAAGGTTACCTGGTGATCTCAATTCCCAGGAAACATCTGTTAGCTACTCACTAAAGAACAATGCAGATCTGATAGCCTGCAAAGCAGAATACTATCATCAGTGTGGGGAGTATCAAAAGTGTTTTGAGTTAACAACAGCGTAAGTTTATTTGCAATGTGATATATGGACTAGATTTCTCTGGAAATCTGGTTTGCATCCTATTTGACAATCTTCTGGGGAAATAATGAACTTGTTGCCTCTCTGATATATGCAGGCTTTTTGAAAGGGACCCTTTTCATTTGAAATGCACACTAGTACATATTGCAACAGCCATGGAACTTGGCCACAAGAATGAGCTTTATCTCATGGCTTGTAATCTAGTGAAGGACTATCCGCAGAAGTGAGTTCTAGTAACCTTTCTTGATGATTTATGTTCTTGTTTTCCATGTCCTTTGTTATACCTTTGTCATGTATTCAGATCTTTATTATTATTGCTGAAGAAAATCTCCTAGTCCTTGTTAAGTCTTCTATATGAATGCTTACAATAACTGCCCTTCGGCATCTTACACAGAAAGCTAGTTTAATAAAGCTATTGTCACCGTCTTGTACCTCTCACCCATTGTTGAAAACACCGGAATCAGGAAAACATCACCAGGGGTCCGGAATATAACTTATCGGCAACATGGGAAAACCTTGGCAAACATTAC
Source organism: Picea engelmannii (assembly GCA_009831015.1). Taxonomy (NCBI): domain Eukaryota; kingdom Viridiplantae; phylum Streptophyta; class Pinopsida; order Pinales; family Pinaceae; genus Picea; species Picea engelmannii. The sequence continues at coordinate 360,878 of ML782463.1, read as the reverse complement.
AAAACACAAAATAATTCCATTTTTTTTCAAATTTTTAGACATATAGTTAGAATGCGCAAATGGAGGTAAGCGTGAATTATATTATTCATTGATATGATACATCTATAAATACATTGATGTGACCTTTGGATTTGTCTTCCAAGAGGTCTCTTGGACTCCCAATTACTTCATATTCACTTGATTTTTCATGTTCTTTCAAGTGAGTAACCCTAATGGATTACGTTTCCAACATTCCCCCCTTTAATCCGAAGGGCTGTATGTGAATCCAAGAAGAGAGCTGAAATCTGAAAGTGGACCACTGAAATCTGGAAGTAGACAACTGCCAATGGCTGAATGTGCTCTCTGTATCTGGTGGTTTTGGGATGACCACAAACCAAATGGCTAGCAGAAGCTGATGTCTTCTACTAAATGGTGGTGGTGGTTTAAGGAAGACCACAAACCCTGGAACTTGGTTCTAAGGCTCAATGGTTCCTGAACATTTCCTAATTTAGCTAGAATCTGATGTAAGATGATGTATTCTACTAATTGGAAGTGCTCTCGGATGCTGGTTTAAATATGACCATAAATTGTTTACTAGCAGAAGCTATAAGTCTTCTAATAAATGGAGGTTTAAGGAAAACCACAAACCATTTTCTAGCAGAAGTTGAAAGTCTTCTACTAAGTGGTGGTTTAAGAAAAACCACAAACCAATCTGGTGGTTTTTGGATGACCACAAACCAAATCACGCTCGCTTGTTACGGCTTGATAGATAGGATTTCGAAACTTGAAGCCTGATTGTCAATCACTGATATTATTCCCTCCTTTTAGGTACAAGGTGAGAAGATGCACATCTTTGCACTGCAAGATGTGTCAATACTCGAGAATGAATTCTTCGGTATGACTGATAGATCTTCTTGATTGTTGATGACCATTGCCAACAAGTGATCCACCCATAGTGGTTCTTTACTCTTGCAGATTTCTTGTGTTTGGAACATCTATTGAAGGATGATTATGCTTTCCATAATGATCACAAGGATGAAGATCAAAACACTGATCCTCCATATGGCCAACTCGTTGACAATGTTGGCATTTAGAAATCTACTCTTGAACTGGAGCAGGTGAATGTAAACCTTCTTGAAGCAATCCAACACTTTGGAATTGGATCGGTTTGGTATAATCCAGAATATGAAAGGTGACATCCCTTTCATATCCGATACGTGTTCTGTGCTTATTGTCTCTAGTTTCTTCCCAAGGTCTGATGATTGGCTTGGAAAGAGAGGGCTAAACTTGTTTGTGCACTACTTCATCTTCATCTTCATCTGCACTTGTATTTGAAGTTGGTTTACTGAGTTGCTCGTGCACTCGCTGTTGATTTGGATCATCACCATTTTTGAAAAGAGGGTTGTTCTGAACAAGGACTAGTTCAGAATGTCGAAGATTCTTTCGTTCAAGTTCATCATAAAGAAGCCGAGTCTGAGTTTGAAGCAATTCTACTTTGGCTTGCGAAACTTGCAAACAAGTTAGAACATATTGCAAAGTTTCTTTGCCAGTTGTGACCATATTGTTGTCAATTGAGAGTATTAGAGTGTTTAGTAACTCTAATAGTTCATCAATTCTAGCCATTTAACAGTCAGACTCTACAATGCAAACTCAACAAATGAAGGGTGTCGACTTCTACCGAAAATGTACCCGTTTACAGGAAAACACAAGTAAACTTACAAGAAAAAACTTAGTGTTGTCGATGGAAGTCTTGTATCCACGTACTTACGACCACTAGAAGTCTCACATCAACCTTTTTTTTGTGTTAAGAGCCCATGTACAACTTATACAACGTATTTTGGAGTCGTATACCCAACTGTTCCTCCAACCCTGGTTGTAAGATAAATTTTTTCTTCTAGAAAAAAAGTCTGAAATTGCTATTTCAGGTTGGGTATTTTTATCCAGAAGAATGTTCATGCAAATATGCAAGACCTTGGGATGTGCCTGTTATTATCTAGAAAGATACTTCCCAATTCAGAAAATTCCTCCTAGTCCTCGGTAGAGAGGAGTTCCAACCCCTTGAGCAAGATCCCAAATTGTAAATGATGAATCTAAGAATCTTCATGTGATGCTGACGCCAACAATCTCCCTGTAGGACTCCAAGATAGTGCCGTCACTGCTTTGCCACCAGGAATTAGGAGAATGTCAACTAATTTCCATCGCACACTACTTCCTTGAGCAGAAGTGCCCGGGAAAGAAGCAACAGAAAGTGTCGTGCCATCATTTGGTCGCCATTCAAGAGCCTCAATGCCCCTTTGAGATTAACTAATTAATAAAGACAACTCACGCCACTTTGGATCTTGAAAATGATGTTGGAGGTGATTTTACGATATTCCACTCTGTTCTTATGCACAGAGAGTGGTTCTATTCTTCTATATCGGTCGATAGAAGATCGTGGGTAGACAACTTGCTCCTTCTCCGAACTAGGCAGCGTGGTCATTGAGTGATAGTTGCGGGGATTCATGTTTAGCTGCTGCTGCGAATAATCAAACCTGCCACATTACGTGCGGTACTTTCCACAATAACCAATGGAGGGGAGATTGGGGTTCGACTTGAAGCCACGAGCATCGGCTACACAACTATCATAATATTATTGTGAAGCTTACTCATATTTTCCCTTGCCTTGTGCCTTCTTCTGTTTGTGCTATCCTATGCACGACCATTCCTTGATTAGGGTTTATAATCTTCCATGTGCTGGGCATCTCCAAGCATGCAAACACTGGGAATAATGGCTTTGCCGAAAAGCAGCTCGAGTCGAAGAATAGGGTTTATGTAGAGAATAGGGTTTCGATGCTTAACGAAGGCTGCGCACAGGAGATGAGGGTTTTCGAGAGCTAAACGACTGAAATGAGGCACATAGAGAATAACAAGAGAGACAGAGCTCGAGGAAGATTGACAGACCGACAGAGTAGTAGGTCAGATGTGTTTCTGCACGCGAAAGGAAATCCCAAGGGAATGAGGCGTTTTTTGGATGACTCAGCTATGGACAACTACCATAGCTCAATTGGCCTAAGAACTGCAGGCTCTACTACCACTGTTAGAGTGCGCAAATGGAGGTAAGCACGAATTATATTATTCATATTGATATGATACATCTATAAATAAGTTGATGTGACCTTTGGATTTTTCTTTCAAGAGGTCTCTTGGACTCTCGATGATTGTTCATATTCACTTGACTTTTCATGCTCCTTCAAGTGAGTAACCCTTACAAATTACGTTTCCAACACATATAAACCAACAACAACTTCAACTAAACACATTGGAACATAAATATAGAAGAAGCACCAATATATATGTAGTGGATGCCAACTAAAAAATAATACATCAAAGTTGACATGGAATCTTGAGTCCTGATAGTTGTCCAATTAAGGACTCAAAAGTGGACAACCAATACAAAATGACATCAAATATATTAAATGTATCTCTACATCACGAGTCATCTAAACTCTATGATGATAATCTAGCAGCTAGCTATCAATTCCTTCTCTTTTACGGGAAAGGGTCATGGGTTGTTTGCTACTAGGTCCTGCATCATCCATCTGATGACGACTGGCGGGTGTAGGTGTGTCACTTTGTGTATAAGGTGGTGTTGAGGCTGCCACATCACCCTTCATAGAGTTGAAGTGCTCCTCTCCACCCTATGCCAACTATTGTTGCTCCTCACTTTGCCTTGTCAACATCACGAGTCATCTAATTTCTACTCTGATAAATCTAGTAGCTAGCTATCAATTCCTTCTCCCTCTTTTATTGGAAAGGGTCATGGGTCGTATGCCACTAGAAGGTCTTGCATCATCCATTTGACGGAGACTGGTGAGTGTAGGTGTATCGATTTGTGTATAAGGTGGTGTCGAGGCTGCCACATCACTCTTTGTGGAGTCAAAGCAATCCTCTGCTGTTGCACCTACTATTGCTACTCCTCCCCTTCCCTCTATGCTTGTTTCCGCTCCTCCTCCACTAACCACTCAGGTGCCTCCTCCATAACGAGAATCTCATACTCCACCCTCCATTGAGACATTCTGTTAATGTTGTCCAATGAAATGGTGCCACACCAGGAATTTTCTCAACTTGACTCACTCATAGTCGGAGCTTGTAGTGGACATAAACCAAATCATTCAGGTGTTGAAAATCCAACCTGTAAGAGGGTCGTTATAAATTTAATGAGTCTTGAGGGTCATAAATATGTGAGAGGGTCATAAATTATAATAATTGTAATTGCTTAGTTCTAACTTGTGCTTCTTTGAGTGTTTTTTTCAAATACACTCCAATTGTGCTTGCAACTTGAAACGATACAAGTTTGGCCTAGCACTTGGATGAAAAAATTCTGTAAGAGAGTTGCCTTTGCGCCATGATTTTTCCACCAAAAATTTACAACAAATAAGAAAAAAAAACCTTAAATTACATTTCATTACAATGGCAAATAGGAAATAAATAAAACGTAATTCAACTTTTAAATAAAACACATAATTAAAAGTCTAAATTCTAATCGCTTACTTGATATCAAAATATTCCTTTCTTACACAACAGTGTCAAGGCCAAATAGTTTGTTGGCGTTCCTATCCATCTCCATCTTGCAATTGCTGATGTTTTGTAGCTTAGGGCAGGTATTCTCACATGGCCTTGGTGTCGGGCATGTGAGAATCTTCGTTGGCACCTTGTTTCACTTTCGCTTCGGTGAAAACGTTGTTGGATTTGTGTTGGGGCTTCATGGTTTTGGTGATGGGCTTTGTGGGCTTGTGCAGGGGCTTCACACCCACAAGGAGGAATAAAATATTCTAATTTAATGTTGAGTTTAGTGGAGGGCTTCTTAGAGTAAGCTAAGGGATTCTAAACTCACATTAGACTCCCATAAAAGGAGAGAGATAACGACACTGTGACATTATGGAGTTAGCATAAGTGAGTGAGCACTTGTGCTAGGAGGCTTGGTGATTTCAGCAAGGGAATTTCTGCAAGTTTGACAAATCTGGCCTAGGGTTATGGATCTTCTATTTTTTGTTCTTGGCAGGGAAATCACATGTGGGAGGTGAGGAAGGTCGCATGTGTGGAGGACAATCCCAGAAGGGAAGAAGTCGCACTTGTCACACGGATCGTACAAAAATGTTCGTACATGTACGCGGGTCTTAGTAGAGACAGTCGCATATGTACGCGGGTCTTAGTGGATACAGTCACGTATGTGCGGTAACGTATGAAAGGATTTCCTGGGCAGGAACAAGTCCATACAGGCTGACATGAACAAGCAATACAAGTGGTTTGTAGCAGATTTGTAAGTTGGGAGTAGTAGATTTGTAAGTTGGGAATTTCTTGGGATTTTGCCGAATTGTTTTTGTTGAGAGGACTAGTTTTTGTCCTCAGGTTTTGGTGAGAAAGGAGAGGAGCAAGCTGGGGGATGTAAGGATTCAACTGCAACCTAGGAACCTCAGCTAAGGACAGTGGATAAGGCTGGAAGGTCTTAGCCAAAATTGTACAAAGGTTGTAGAGGTAGAGGAGGGTTTTAGGTGGCAAGGGATGCCATGACCATTAGCCTCAGTACAACAGACTTGGACACGGAAATCAGGCGGGTTTCAATAGTGTCTTGTAAATGTATTTGGCATTTTCCTTTATGTAAAATTGGGCCATTGTCCTTGGTACGGGAGCCCATTGTTTTGCATTCAAGAATAATTGTTTTGGGCATTAAATTCTTGTGTACCTGTGTATGATTCAATTACTGGTTTATTTTCCGTTGTGCTAAGTTGTTAGGCATCTTAGTGTGTTTATGTTTACTATTCAAATTGTGTAAATTTGTGTATACCGTTGAGAACATAGACCAGACCTGAGGTGTGTATGCACCGAGTCTAGGTGCACGACGAAATCTAACATGGTATCAAAGTTTGATGTTCTGAGAAGGGCAGTTGGATCTGAGTTATTTACACAAGTGACAACTTTGTGAGGGAGTTGTAGTAGTGTTGAGGAGCCAGCTCTAAGAGGGAGTTGCAGTGACTGTTGCAGGTAGCAATAGGTTAGATGCTCTCTGGGTTGAGACATGGAGCAGATTGTTCAGACGAGGAGTTGTGGACTATTGCAGCTTGGTGGTGTGGCAGGTTTGGAGTTTTGGTGGATTGGTAGAGAGCTTGGTTTGCAGCAGTATGTCGTGTGGCGGGTTGCCAACTTTGTAGATGGACTTCCAGTGGCTTGTCATAGTGAGTTGCCATGGGTGCAACTCGATTGCTTTGGCACGGACGAGACAACTTCGTATGTTTGGCAGTTTCATGATATAGAATCTTCATCGGGCAGAAGATTTGCACATTGTCGAGGTGCAACAATGTATGAGGTATTTGGCCCATGAGGATGAGGACACCTGCAAAGATGAGTTGTGGAGGTCTAGAGTGGACTAGATTGAGTGTCCATCCGCATATATCGCAACCACCAAGGTGAAGAGGGGCAAAAGGCATAATGTCCAAGCATATATCATGAAATCTAAAGCAGTCTAAGATACAACATACTTAAATGCCTCAAATATTGAAATGATGCTCACCATAATACTGACTTGTACCTCATGGAGCAAGGCCCACTGCCTTTCGGAAGCCAGCTATGTGGTGGATGCCATTTGAAAATCTGCGACCTCTGTGGTGGTGAGAAGGGTCTCCATCTGTGCAAAAGGATATTGCTAATCATGTAGTCTCTCGGTACTCCATATCTGCAACCTGAGGGCCTCGGGACATTATCTTCTTAGTTATCCACAAAATGGGGATGACACTCCTCAACCTCCCTATTCTTGTCTTCAACGAACTTAAGAGCAAGGTCCCTATCCATGAATAACTGCAAATAATCAGATTTTATTTGGTCTAATGCCTCTTTCATGATGCACAATTGGGTACTAGTGACTCCATCTACAATTCGCCTTTGCCTCTCCTCCAACTGGGTTTTCCACATAAGGTCTTCAATAAAATTATGAGCGCCATCTGCCCTCGTCAACACTTGCACAATTTGCTCCTTTGTGACCAATTGTCGGTTCTCCAAATCATGCAATGCTATTTCATCGCCATGGCGTGGACTGTCACACAAGGGACCAACTAACTCACTAGCTGATAGTGTCCAATGATGGGCCTCATGTGGAATATCCTCCTCATACAAGATTCCTGATTCGTTCTCGTACACCAAATCAGTCCCTTTGTTGTCATCCTCTGCGCATGCATCATCATACCTGTCATAAGTAGGATTAAGAGCTGAATCCATGTCATCATCAATATCATACATAGGGAAAGATGTTGGCTTCTCAACATCGGCTGATTGGAACATTGCATCCTCATCTTCTCCATCTAGCACACTAGTATCATCGGCCTCATCGGTTAGTTTTGATGATGTATCTTAGACTGCTATTTGGTCTTCCTCTATGCACACATCCTCCTCATGGCTAGATGCATGCTCCTCCACTTGTCCTTCATGCTCACCCTTCTTCACTTCTTGCCTTGTGCTTTTAAAATAATCCTTGGGCCAACTTCCGTACTTGAGGGTGTAATAGCTTTTAAAGGGTAAAGCTGCGCGAATCTCTTCACCCAATGTTAGATAATCCTGGTAGTTAGGCATGTATTTATTTGCCTCCAACTTCCTCAAAAGTTCAGCCAAATGTTTTAGATTTATCTTCTTAAGCCACTGCATCATGGCTATTATGAAGATGTGGTAATTTGGTTGTTTTGTGGCTTTGGGGTTTCGTCAAAACAAACCCTTGTCCATGGAATGCACTGTTGATTTCTCACCTTTAGTCTTCTGTAAACCATATAGGCTGGCAGGAATATTAATTTTTCTATCAATTATATGTGTTTCTGATTGTGGGTTTTCATCGAACAATTTCTATTATATGGGTTTTAGGGATGTAAACAATTTGTTTGCAGATCTCACCAAGGATTTCCTAGCCCACTCAAACCCTTCTCTGCTCAGCAAATGGCCTCTCGACCCTCCTGGAACTCTCACATCTCCATTTCAAGGGGCTTGTGGCTCATCTCCAAGCCCTCACGCGGCCCTATGTACCTTCGTGGCTCCTCTATATGGGCTTACAAATCTCCACTAATCCTTGTGGCCCTCTACAAATGGGTTACGGCCCCAAATCTTCGCAGACCTGCCCAGCCTCTTGCTGCTGCAAGTAAATTGAACTTCTCGCCCCTGTAACTTAGTCCAGTGAAGGGAAATTACAGTCAACACTCCAAACTCGGCCCAAATGGTCAGATTCGATCTCTTCCTTGAAGGAAACGACCCCTTCTCTCTAGATTTTGCCCCAACAAATAGAGATATCAGCCTTGATGAGAGAAATTGACCCAACAAGATGGTAATTCGAGCCACTAAAGAGAACTCGGCCCAACTTAGCAAGGCTTGGCCCTAAGGCAATGAATTCGACCCCAACAAATAAGGAATTCGGTCAACAAGCTAATCTTGACCCAATAAACAAGAGATTCCGGTCCAACAGTGAATGAAACTTAGCCCTAAGCAATGAAACTTGGCCTTTACAAATCGGGACTTGCCTCGGTGGAAGATCACGCCCCCTCACTTGAAAATCGACCCCCATCAACAAGGGAACTCGGTCTCGTAAGCAATTTCGACCTATGTCGGCCAGGAAATCGCCTCTTTTTTCACAATTTTGGCCTCTATACTATGAAGTTCGGTGTCTTCTAGACAATCTTCACACATATAAATTGAATCTCTTTCTTTAAGTTCTCCCTCCCTCGATAATGAACTTGCACTGCGTACAAAGACTTGGCATTCACAAACGGGTTCGGCCTCTGCAAGGATGATGCTGCAGATCGACCTGCATAAACATTTCGCCCTCCACACAAGAGGGTGTAGATTTATACAAGGGAACTCAATTCCTTTTAGGATGGAATCAACTACCACAATGAAATCTCAGCAACATGAAACCGGTCCTTAGGCAATGAAGAGAATACTCACAGACTGGAAAGATCACCAACTCTGATACCATTGTAATATCCCCGATAGGGATATTCTAGAATATTAATGCTTTGTTGTTCAATTTACGTGTATTCATGCTATAACTTGGTGGACTACTTTTCACAAACATTTTGCATTCATTCTCATAAAAAACTTTCGTCAAACACATTGCAAATATTACCAATACACATGAAATGGAAAGGTCACCATGGCATTTTATTTATGAATGGAATCCAAAACACAACGAGTCTCTAGTGGCTGCTAAGGAAGCTGCATTACATCAACTAAAACACACAATATTCAAGCCAAAACTTGAATGATGCCATGGTCTCCTCAATAGATGAAGCTTCCTCCTACAAACTATAGAAGGGCTAACTCCATACCTCTCCAAGATGATGCCAAATCAGAAGATGAAGCTCAAGTGAAGATCCTGGATGCATCTTTCTCCTTGTCTAGCTAGGGTAGATCTTGCACCATCGAAACTAAACTACAATGGAAGGGTTTTTCCAAAACCCTAACGAAAACCTTGGCTCCAAGAGCACTCCAAAGAGATCAATCCAAAACATAATGTCAAAGTGAAGTGCTACCCCTCCTTTTATTCTTCTTCTATACCTTCTAAAAATTTCCCCTTTTTGACTAAAGCAAACATGATCCTTATTCCCCTTTTACTTTTCACTTTAATATTAAAAGTCACTTTTAATAATGTTTAAGTAACTTATTAATCTAAAGTTACTTTATTTCCTTTTTACTTAATGTCACTTTAAAAACATGTTCGTGGTTGTGTACTTCTGTTAAACAATTTGCATTCACATATTCTTATGCCAAAAATCTGGATAGACTACATTCTACAAACAGTTTGCGTGTGTTGTCATAGTAGATGTTTCGACAAACATATTGCATAGAAACCAAGTATACATAGAAGAGAAGAGACAACATGGACATCTTTATTATGAATGGGAAACTCCAACACCAACATAATGTCTAGTGGCTGCGCATTACATCAACTAAAACACATAATATTCAAGCCAAAACCTGAATGATGCTACGGTCTCTTGAATAGATGAAGCTTCCTTCTACAAATTGCAGGACTATCTCCAAACCTCCAAACTCTCTCCAACATGATACCAAATCAGAAGATGAAGCTCAAGTGAAGATCTTGGATGGATCGTCCTCCTTGTCTAGCTAGGGTGGATCTTGCATCACCGAAAGTAAATTACAATGGAAGGGTTTTGCCAAAACCCTAACGAAAACCTTGGCTCCAAGAGCACTCTAAAGAGATCAATCCAAAACATAATGCCAAAGTGAAGCGCTACTCCTCCTTTTATTATTTTTCTATGCCTTCTAAAACTTTCCCCTTTTACTTTTTACTTTAATATTAAAAGTCACTTTTAATAATGTTTAAGTAACTTATTAATCTAAAGTTACTTTATTTCCTTTTTACTTATTGTCACCTTAAAAACATAACATCTCCTAACTAAGTGACATTAAATAATAACCCTTGACTTCCTTTTTTTCTTCACTGACAAGCTTCGGAAATCATTTCCTACTTGGAAGGTCATGGCTTTGACCTAAGTCAGTGTAATAATAGTTTTCTCTCTTTGAATCTTGATTTACATGGCATGAATGATTTATTGAATGGTAAACAGCTTTTAGAATATTGGCCCACAATTTGAGGCGGTGGTGTTAATAACTTCGGCAGCTCCGAGTCTTATTCCAACTGCCCCACCATGATTCTTAGAAGGGACAATTTATTCAAACGCGAATGTACATGCGAGCCCACTCATAAGGGGTATACAGATGTTTAATTGACAGCGACTTATACACAATGACTGCGATTTATTCAAAAGTCGTAGTGTATCCTTGCTATCTTCAGTGATTGGGATTTATTATTCCTGTATGACGAGACTATTATTCCTTCTAAGGTTCTGGTGGCGGCTACTGCAGATTTTTTTTTTTCTATATATTTCTCTGTTATCGACTTTCTGTTAGCAGTGTTTAAACTTCCTTGCGTAGTAGAGTTTGCAGTCACAGTTTCCAAAGAAATGTGTAAATATTCTTCCAGATTTTTGTTGAACGATGGGTAAATTCTTGATTGCAGTGCTCTGACTACTAAATTTGGTGCATATCCGTTCCTTAGGTTTGGTTGTTGATTTTGTTGTTCGCTAAATGTAGTTCTTTCGAAGATAAGGCTGCAATGCTCTTCCCTTGACCGGTGTAACTGTTATATATCATACTGCTTTTTTTAATCTTCTTGTAGTACTGCTATGTTTCCTGATAATTTTCTTTTGTAATTCAACCTTTTTGATGTCTAGTTCTGTTCTTCAAATTTGCAGTTGAAAATTTTGGCCACAGGCCAACGACAATGAATGCTAGATGAAGTGGCCAAATGTTGAGTTTCAAATTACTGTGAAAAATGTGTGGCCAAAGGCTGGGATCAGACAGGTTCTGATACCAATGTTACAAAAAAATCTGTTTGATAACTATAAACATCCAATCCAAATAAGAAAGGGGAAGGCAATCCATAAATGATAAATAAAATATATTATATTTGAATAATGAGTGCTGATTTACAGGACCTCTCAGGACGGTATAAATCAATATGTTAAAACTTGGACTCGGCCGAGGGTCAACTCAGACTTAAGTCGGACTCAGCTTGGAATGGGACTGGTTTGAATTTTATGACTCGGTTTACTTAAAAATACATAAAATATTAGAACTTTAATGGAAAAAAATATTTTAAAGATCCCAAAGCATTAGAGACAAAATATGCAAAGTCTGCTCATGTATATACCATGTAGGTGAATATATTAAAATCGCTTTAAATGGTCTCTAGAGTTTAAAAAACAACATGATACAAGTTAACATGATGAATCATCAAACTCACCACCACTGCTGGAAATGGGATCCTTGGCCTGAGTTACAGGACCATCCTTTGGCTTGGAGTCTTCGAAGTTGTCAGACTCCTCAAGCTCACTCTAAATCAGTTTTCAATGCCGCTCCAAAAACTCCAAATGCTCACAAATGCTCAATAAGAGAGGTGTGAGGCAAATGGGGGGGTCTCTCTATAGTGTTCTTTTAGGGTTTAGAGCGAGGGAATCTAGGGTTTAGGTAAATTAAAAAAAATTGCTTTTTTCCCTCCAAATGTCTGCCACAACATGTAGGCAATGAACCAGCATCGACTCAACCGAGTAGGTACGGACTTCACCGAGTTGAACCGTTATGGAATAGGTACAAACTCGGCCGATTTTGACCGGTTTGGTACCGAATTCCTGATTATAAATTGAAAACTATTTTACAAGTTGGTTTGTATTGTTCCATTTTAATAATTGTTATTTGCTTTGTAGAAACATTTCAAATTACAATTAAGAATTTCTGTTTTTCCCTTTTATGGATTCATAAAATTCGCCCTGTTAACATTGATCTATATTTTATTTCTTTTCCAGAGCCATATCATGGTTTGCAGTTGGTTGCTACTACTACTGTATACGACAATTTGACCAGTCGCGCCGATACTTCAGGTTAAGAACATATGCCATTTTTTGAGTAGAAATGTTAGTATTTGAACATGTTAGAAACAAAGGTTTGTTTTGATGATGCATGCTACAGTCCTCCTGTTAGTGCTCTCTTGAACTGTGACATTCACTCTTTCTTTGATGGATGTGTAAAGGGTGCAGAAGATATAGAAAGTCAACATCAAAGGTGCACTGAAACTAGAAATATGTTTGGGATTGTATAGCTAGTTTTTGTGATATTCCTTCCATCATTTGCAAAGATCTGTTCCAAATAGATAGTCAATTTCTGTGGGTAATACATCTTTTATTCAAAACTAGAGACTTTTTTTTGGTCTATATCTCATATTTTAATCATGGCCTTGCTAGTTAATTGTCCCGAAAATCTGTGTGTATATGCATATTTATTACAAGGGTTGTAAATATTTAGATGTGATATATCTCTAGAAATGTCCTGAAGGAGGACTTTAAATGTTTTAGAATTCTTTTTATAACATGTCTCAGATTTTGGCATTTTTTTGAAATGTTTTTTATTTAGTAAAGGTTTTTACAATTCTTTGATGTTAAGGAAATAGTGAAGAATAGTTTTACCTTCACAAGAAAAAGTGAAGTCCTAAGTTGTCCCAATAAGAGATTAAGTCCCAACCACTGATCTAGCAAAAGATCTAATGGCTGGGATCTCCTACGGGTAAGGGCCCACATAAACCCTAAGCAAAGGTTAAAAGAAAATTACCTAGAGTCTTAGACATAGAGATAGAGATGAGGCAGGGCTGCTGGGAAGAAAGAAAGAAGAAGACGAGCCAGTGTGGCTCTATGTAACCCGCACCTGGTATGATTGACCAGAGGCTGCACAACCACACAAAAATACAGAGATACAGGCCGAGTAGGGCCACTGTCATCTAATGATAAGCAGAGACAGCAAAGAAAAGCCGAGTTAGGGCTATATCGGGCAGGCAAAAGAAGAGACCTGACCCATATCAGTTTAATATCAGTTCGTACGAGCTACAGGAGTACGGATCCGTACCGTGTTTGACAGGACTGTAAGAAGTTTATATTTGCCTTGTAATTTTGGTTAAATAAATATAAAATCTTCCTTATCTATCTCATCGTGTCTGTTATGAAGAGTATGACTGTTCTGTTCCATATTCAATGTGTGTATTTTCCATTTAGTTTTAGATTTGGCAGCTTATCTTGTGTCTTGATTTTCAAGATATTTTTCATGGAGTGATTTTCCTTTGATATGACTTAGGTTAATACTTCAGTAAAAACTTATTAAAGGATCTATAGATGCACCATTCTTTTTCAGTAGTTTTTGAAGACCTTTATCCATCTAGTGTTTAATTAAACCTAACTATCACAAGTAGAACTAACACTGGAGGCATTTTAGGCATCATAGAAAGATGCTCGTGTCCTATTGAATACACACGGGTTATTTCAACTTTGTGTGCATTCGTATTTCTTGTTGATCCAGAGATTTCCAAAATTACCTCCAAAATTACCTCCACCAATACTTAAAGTTTAGTAATGAGACATAGATAGGATTTGCACTTATTTTGGACACTAATTATTGGCTATTATAGGGATTAGTTATTTTTAGTATGCGCATGTGAAAAAATTATTTGGGCCAAGTAGTTTATTCTAGGGTAGTTCTCTCTCTCTCACGCTTTTGTGTGCTCTTATCAATTGGTCTCAGAGTCCCAATTCGACCCTCATCTTGGTTTGCTTTAGAATCCCGTGCATCTGAGTCTTCATCCATCTTATGTTTTTTAACTTTTTCCCAGAGCCCCCACCTTTGCAACCAAGTTTTTCATCACCTTGCTTCCTTGTCTATGCATCTGACTTCACATTAGTTATACAACTTGGTACCTCCCAAAACTACACTCAAAGATATTAAAAGTCCTAAAACCAAGTGCAATCCTAGAGGCACTTAGGATGGTTGCCCATTGTCATCGCGACAACTTTTCCACTCACTTTAGGTTGGCTCTCTTCCGGCACAAGCGGGGAAACCCTAGAAAAGGTGTTTATGATATTCTTTAGAATTTAAGGGATAATTGATTAATAAGACCAATGCTTATCCAATGGGTGATGGAGTCATGATCAACAATCAAGAGGGTTTGAACTTGTATGGAAGGAGTTGTACCGATGTTATTAAAACTGTTTTAGACCGGTTAGAAATGGCCAGTCTGACCGGTTTTGGGGCAAAACCGATCGGACCGGCGACACCGAACCGTTTTTGACGATTCGGTACCGAACCGGCTGGTTCCATACGAAACCGACCGATTTCGTACGACACATCTAGGATCCGCAAATTTCAATTTAAAAAAAAATAGAATTGTTTAATAGAGGGGGGCCTATTACCTAACCCTAGGGCCTACTCAAACCTAGTAAATTAATGGTAATATTAAATTCTTAAAGTAAAAGTGCATTTTTCTTTATCTTTCATTTTCATCCTTTTACTTAAAATTTTAACATTACCATTAATTGCTTTAGGATGTTCGAGAGTGGTTCCAACCTCATTGGACTTCATATGGAGAAAGTAGAATTTTAGGTCCCATTCAAAATTCAACAGAGTTAACAGTTATCAGGATTTCAAGATTGGCAGAATTTCAACATTTCCACTGGATTCTATCATGTATGAGGGTATGGAACTAGCATTTAATCAAGAGCACCAAGCCCTCTATGCTTTTTTTTTCATGTGGTTCGCGACACCTATCGGTACTCGCTACATCGACGGGTCCCCCCCCGAATCCAGAGAACATAAGGAGGTAAAGTATTTTTCTTACAATCCCATTTAAAGGCTCAAACATGTCACTTGCGGGACTTGAACCTTGGTGGGGGGGAACACCCCTCAGAATAGACCACTCGGGCTACACCCCATTGACACCAAGCCCTCTATGTACCTTGATCTTGGTGGCATTGATTGTTGAACTCTTTTGTCCTGATCCTAATAAAAATGTACCCTTCGCTCAACTAAAATCACTTATAAGGCATGTTAAGATTTTTCTATCTTATTTTAATGCTTAGAGGGTGACACCGATGATGAGGATCCTGATATACATAATGATTTTGATGATATGTAGTTATTTGTTGTAGCTTGATTTTTTTGGGACTTTAGAGGGCATTTAGAGCCTCTTTGTTGATGTATTTTGGTTTAGAGATGGATTGCACTCAGTGCTATTTTGGTTATATGCACTCTTGCTATATAAATGAGAAACTTTGCATATTTGTGTATAAATGGTTTGGATTCATATGGATGCACATGCATATATATGTTTTTTTTCAAAATTTGAATATTTTATGTAGTTTTTGGTTGACTGTAATTTTTTTTT
>ML782463.1:329222-343860 GCA_009831015.1 Picea engelmannii | reverse complement strand
TATATATATATATATCACCATTTATATATATGAAATGTATTATATATATGGAAAAGATCACAAGTTATAACAATAGAGGCTACGATGGATTGAGTTACATATATCACCATTTATATATATGAAATATATCATATAGATATGGAAAGAAATCATGACTTATAACAACAGAGGCTGCGATGGATTGAGTTACATATCTAGTCCCAGAGCCATGACCATATCAACATCGAGATTCAGTGGATTGGGTTCTAGGGATATTATCGTATGCATGTGATATATTATGTATATTAAAATAGAGGTATGGGCACGTGATTCCTCCATTCATTGTGGCAGCTTGGGCAACTTATACGAAGGGATTCTGACAACTATCTGATTGCATTGTCTAGCCTCATTACCATTATCCTTTCTGTGAGCCATACGTGGTGTATGGTGTACCTTCCTTTATGATCCTGCACACAATGACAAACAATCAAATAGTACTACAAGCTCTTCATAATATCAGTAGGCTAGAAATCAAACTCACGAGAAATATATAAAAACCATCAAAATGGATATATTGATTGGAGGAAATAGACCTTGGAACTTTATATTAATGAGAAAAATGGGAAAAAAGATTACTAAAGAACATTGTTCACCTAGGAGCCTCTTTGCCATCTAGTTCAACCATAAAACTTAGGTCACTTACATGTACACTACAGGAGGCACATGAGCAAGTTGGAGCTCCTAAACTTCATTTTGGGTAAGTCATCCTCCCATGAAATTTTCGAATTATGTGGCATTTATGTCTTCCCTCATTGATGACATGGTGGAGGAGTAGAACTCCATAATGAAAAACGATGTGTGGGGGGTTTGTGCCTAGACCAAAGGGGAAGTCAATGGTTGACTCTAAATTGTTGTACAAGGTTAAGCATGCATCAGATGGAAACATTGAAGGGGTGGCAGGTGTGGGGTTAGTCTCCATGATCCCAGGGGAAACATGTGGTTTCTTCTTATCGATAATGTCATGATATGTTTCGCTCTGTTTTTATTATTCCTCCCTGTTTGGATTGTTCCTGTGTGACGCTACAGTCTCACCCATTCAGAGCAAAGGAACTGGGGGGTTTCTTTTCAATTGACGTCTCGATTCAAGGTATCGAGTGATAGTGCCCATACTCTTTGTGATAGATAGGCAAGAAACAAGGTTTAATTGTGTAGCTATGGCAAGTGAAGATCTTCGAGAATTCATTTCCTCCAAGGTGGCAGAGCTAGAACATTCTAGTATGATCTAGAATGCCAACTTCTCGAATATTCCTCTTACTTAGAAGTATCAGATAGACTCGTTGTAAGTAGAATGTAGCAGGTTACGTGCTCTAGTAGTATCTTAGTAGATGGATAATCTCTCTTTGGCATCAAACAATCATGGAACTCCAAGCTCCAATCATGAGGGGGGATTCGAGGCCGAGACAATTTATCAAAATCAGGTTCTCATGGAAATTGAAGGCACAGACACTCATCACTCTGGCGAGGAGCCGGAAGACTAGGACAACGTGCAAATGTAGATTAGTCTTAATGTTTTCTAAAGTCATATGCGTTTTGTGTTAGTTCACTAGACATGCTACTAGCATGACTACTTGGAACTCTTGTTTGGAAAGTGTCATTGTTTGTAGATATAAAACTAAAAGTTTGCTCGGTTTTGTGGAAGTCCAAAAATACAATGGATGTAATCATTGCTATCCTCAGCGCAACAAATTCATATATATATATATATATAACACAAGTTTAGTTCTGGTCAAAAAAAGCTTAAAAGATGGAAACATTGAGAATTTTAAAGCTTGGTTTTGTGGCTAGAGGCTTCTCCTAGAAAGATGGAGTTTACTATGAGGAGACTTTTGCTCTTGCTCTAGGTATACCTCAATCAGATTCATTATGTGCTTAGAATCAATCTTAGGTTGGCATTTATATCAAATGGAGGTGAGGACAACAATTGTTAACGGTTTGATTGAGGAGGTGTACATAAATCAACTAAGAAACTTTGAGGTGCATGGGCATGAGACCTGTGTTTGCTGGTTGAAGAAGGCCCTTATGTGTTGAAGTGGGCACCACGTACATGGTACTCTAGGATCGATGAATATCTTTTAGGTTTGGGTTTCACTAAGACAGGTGTAGATTCTAGAATCCAATCTGTACTGTTATCACATGATTTGTACTTGTGTAAAGCCCCACCACAAGTCCCCAAATATTGTGTAACTATGGAAGATCCTACCACTATCACCTTAGTAAAAACATCCCTCATTTTAGTGATCGAAGAGGTCCACCACAAGAGAGGCTTCCTTGGTGACCTCAAGGGATCAAAGTAGCAAATATAGTAGCCATGCCTACCGTCCCCTCCCTTGATCACCTAAAGATTGGTCTAGGTCAAGGTAGCAGAAGAGGTATGAAGTTGTTTGAGTACCTGCCCAGAACAAGAACACTTTACAGCTTATACATGATTATTTCCAAGTACAAACATGCAATTAAAACCTCTTAAAGACACTAGACAAGATAAATTGCAATGGCTGTTGTAAATTTGCAGTAGTGAACAATGATAGAACAGCGGTAAATAATTTATAACAGCAGCAACCATTATTGCTCAGAAATGCAACAATTGACCATGAAAACTTAGCATACATCCACTAGAATAATATCCAATTGTCTTAGGCAATTTCTGAACAAGTTAAGCCACCTTTACAAGAGTGTATGGAGCAAATTAGAGTGTTATCAGATGGCTGTAGCAAACTTTTGTAACAACAGCAAATTATCCAATGAGTTTGCCAATGTTAGTGTTAGTTAGGTTAGTAGAATGCTTAAGAGAGTTGAAAGAAAAAGTTTGTTGATCAGTTCACCATGAGAAAGCTTTAAAACCAGTGACTTTTTAAGGTTTATGGAGTCTTATAACAGCAAATGCAACTGAACTTGAATGATGGCCTATTTGAAACCGAGAGTTAGGATTCAAATCCTAAGGTGCTAGCACATTAGGGCCTTAAGGTTTGAATCTTGAGGAGAAAGATTTCTAGGGTGCAGGCACATTTGGGCCCTAGAAACCGTTTCTTCCTTCTTGTAGCTTCAACTAGGTCAAAACCAAAAGTATAGGGCTAAAATCCTAAAGTGCTAGCACTTTAGGGCTTTAGGAGTCTAACCTAGCAATGATTCTTTTACAAATTTTGGACAAAAATACCTTGTGAGAGGAAGAAGCACTTATGTTCCTCTCTTAGGATTTTACCAAGTAAGACGTCTAGCATAAGGTAGCAAATTTACCATGAAACATTAATAGCATAAGAATAAATTGCAGACAATTCATTTACTTCATGGAGGAAACCAAGAGATAAAACCCTAATTGCAGAAATTTCCATCCAAAATCAACAAAAACCATCCACAATTGATCCTCCAAACATAGTGCATGAGTAGGAAAGAGCTAGCAACCCTTAGAGGGTGAAAATTTCAGAAGTCCTCTCACAAATGGTGAGAAAAGATCATGATAAAATGAAATGTGAGAGTGGCCTTTTTATATGAGGTCACCCTAATACAATTTGTCCACATAATTTGTTAACAACATAATTCAAGTGGGGCTGACCCCTTAATTTGCCTCTAACATAATGCCAAAATATAAAAATACATCTCAAAACCCTAAAAAGGGTGACGCCATGCTCTAGAAGGGTGACGTCAAGCTAGGAGAAGGTGATGTCATGCCTCCAAAGGCAGATGTTGGGCCTCCAAAGGCCAAGTGGCATCCTCTAGGGGTTAAAGAGTGTGAAGTGAGGTGTCTCCTCACCCAAAGCCATGCCAATCATCTTTGGTACTCGTCCATCCATCAAACCCTAGCCAAGAAGATGACATCAAGGGCTAGAAGTTGACGTCAAGGGCCTCCAAAGGCCACATTCGAGGTTGAGAGGGGTGCAATCATGCCTCCAAGTGATGTCAAGACACCTCCTACTGCAACGTCCTCCATCCTCTGTGCACAAAATCCTTGGGGTACCCTGCCCAACCTATGGGGCTTCTAGCCCATATGTGTGGCATAATGACCAGAACTGCTCAAACCAAGCCCGTTTGTCCATCATCCAAGGTCCTGAGAATGTGAGAGCCATTGTCTGAGGGTGGTGAGTCACTGGATGACCCACTGCTCTCCATCACACATGCCAAAGTCCTGTAATAAAGGCACAAGGTTCTGGGTACAAGCCCAGGACATCCCTCAAGAATTATGTCAGGGGCATCCTAAACAAACCTAAGTATAAAACATGGTTAGCCAAAGTTCTTAGGAAACATTAGTCCTTAAAACATACAAAGTAAGCTGAAACTTAAGATATAAGCCATGTAAGATAATTCACCTCAGTGTCTCCTTCAAGCATCACACCAGCCTAGGACCCCATGCTAGTTACCAAGTTTAAGTATGGGAGGGTCTTCATCCAACCCTATTAGGTGTGCCACCTAGATAGGAAATAAAATAACCTAGGTAGAGGGATAGGTCTCGAGAGTGACAAGGGAAAGTAAAAACCCACCAAGAGTAAGTGTGAAGTGATATGGTTAAGGGCTTACTTCATGGCTTATGGTGTTAATCCATTTCTATGAGCACCTTTGTGGAGGGTGCGCTTGCTCTTGAGTTACCCAATATTTGTGTGCCAACTTTTTCCAAACCCTTTTATTAGCCATCTTTCCAATCTCTGCTTCTTATATTACATTTGCTAGTCCTCTTTAAAAGGTTTCAAGCTTTAGCATCACTTTTTTGATGTTGAATTTTGATGCTTGATCAACTTGTTAACATTCTTTTCAATTTTCCAATAGCATAAGCATCATGAAGCATAAACCCTAAGCATTAATTGCATTATACATTTATCCAAGATCACAAGAAGATAACCATGGACAAAATACACAAGAGATATCCTGGGAAACCCTTCTTCACAAGGGAGAAAAACCCAACAAAAACCTTTCACTAGATAATAGATAGTCCAAGAGAAAATCCAATCACAAAGAAGAAGAGCGCTAGAATCCCAAGAGGCTAGCGCTACACAAGAGAGAGAGAAAGTGATCCAAGTGTGTTATGACAAAATGAGAGAGTTCTCTCTATTTATACAAGTCCAATGAGAAATTTATCCTTCCCAAAAGGTGTCTCTTCATCCATGTCGACTTTAGCAGATTAGGTCTTCTACACAAGACGTTGGGCTTCTTCTTGTCTTTGGTCATCATAGTTAAAGGCTGCATCAATATGTCACACATGGCTGCACCCAGTGTGAACGTCCTCATCTCATCTAGGGGCTACGACCCACTAGAGCAAGTCATCATCATCGTCAAGGGTTGCTCCCTCATGATGTGTCCACTTGGTCAACTCCCAAGTGGCATGTCCACATGGTCTGCTCCCATGGAACGTTGGGTGCCCTCCCAGGACAACTTGCCACTCCTCTGACAAGTGTCTTGCTCAACTCAGTCTCAAAAGAGCGTTCAACCCAACTCGATATGGGGAGAAGATCAGGGGTGTCCCCACATATCAACCCAACCCATCCACCTGGGGAGAAGACTCGTCTCAGGTAAACCCAACCCAACACAACTGAGGAGAAGACTCGTCTGACGTCAACCCAACTTAGTCCATCGGGGAGACGACAGGGAGAAGGCACAGGTCGACCCAACCCATTGCTTTGGGGAGAAGACTTGAACAGGGACATTCTCTATCACGCCAACACTCCCTCAATCATCAACACAGGTCGACCCAACAATCATCAACACTCCCTCTCAACAAGAGGGACATTCTCTGTCATGCCAAGTTTATCGAAAGTACACAAACTTCGACCTGGCAAGGGGCTTGGTGAGAACATCTGCGATCTTCTTATCGATAGGAAGGTATTCCACTCGAATTGCCTTCCTCTGCACAATATCACGAATATAGTGATACTTGATCTCAACATGTTTGGTACTGTCATGAGATACTGGATTCTCTGAGAGCTTCACATAGCTTTGGTTTTCACAATGTATCACGGTGGGATCCAGCATCTGAACAAACAATCCTGCATGGAGTTTGCGAAGCCACATTGCTTCGCGTATTGCCGTACATACTGCAATGTACTCGGCTTCTGCGATACTCAGGGCCACAGAAGTTTGCTTCCTGCTGCACTAGGAAACCATGGCAGATCCTAGGCTGAAGCAACATCTGGAGGTGCTCTTTCCGTCAACTGTGCTTCTTGCCCAATCTGAGTCAGCATATCCCTGCAATCTCATGTCGATACTAGAAGCATATCTTAGGCCATATCCAACTATGCCTTGTAAGTATCTCAACACATGCTTCGCAACCACCTAATGTATCTGTCTCGGCTGACTTATGAACTGGCTAAGTGCATTCACTGCATAGCAAATATCAGGTTATGTATTAACCAGATACATCAGTGATCCAATCAACTATCGATACATAGTTGGATCAATCAAGTCTGAATCAAAAGAAGACTCACTCAACTTCATCAGATTTGTCACCATTGGTGTGGTCATGGACTTACAGTCTGTCATACCAAATCTCCTCAAGATCTCAACTGTTTACTTCCCTTGGCTCAGGAAGATCTCATCATTTCTCTGCCATACCTCAAGTCCCAAGAAATAATGCATCATTTCGAGATCCTTTATCTCAAATTCAGAAGCCAACTCATGCTTGCACCAAGTATTGAGATGCTCTGCCCCGGTGAGGAATAAGTCATCAACATACATAATCAGAATCAAGGATTCACCATTATCAACCTTATAATTCAGGTTGGCATCAACAACAGTTTTGCTGAAACTTAGACTCATCAGGTATCCATCAATCCTCGCATTCCAAGCACGAGGGGCCTGCTTGAGTCCATATAGAGCTTTGTTCAACTTGCACACATGGGACTCCTTCCCATGGATCACAAAGCCATCTAGCTTCTCGATATACACCCCTTCCTCAATCTCGCCATTAAGAAAGGCTGTCTTCACGTCCGTCTGATGTAGTCTCCAACCCAAGGCTGAAGCAAGTGCAATAATCGTTCAAATGGAGGTATATCAAGCAACAGGAGCAAAAGTCTCCTCATAATCTATTCCCTCCACCTGAGAGAATCCTCTGGCCACAAATCTCGCTTTGTGTTTCTCAATGCTCTCGTCAGCTGCATGTTTTATCTTATAAATCCACTTGGAAGTCACAACAGACTTCCCTTTGGGTTTTGGAACAATGTCCCACACATCATTCTTCATGATGGACTGATACTCCTCCGTCATGGCTTTTTTCCATACTGGATGACTAGATGCCTCCTCATAACTGGAAGGCTCATAATCAATAATGTGGCTCATGGTTGCTATATAACTCGAGAATCTCTGGGGTCTCTTGCTTTCTCTGAAAGTACCACGAGGACTTGCATGTCCCTCT
The DNA here is from genome assembly GCA_009831015.1 of Picea engelmannii. Lineage (NCBI taxonomy): Eukaryota > Viridiplantae > Streptophyta > Pinopsida > Pinales > Pinaceae > Picea > Picea engelmannii. The sequence continues at coordinate 336,491 of ML782463.1, read as the reverse complement.
CTGCCTCCTACAAGGTCTGACAAGCCCAGGAAGGTCTTTTCTGACCTAATCTGTCTAGGAACATCAATAGGATGTACTGGCTCAGTAGGATCAACAGGCTCAATAGTCTCTACTGGCTCATCCGACTCTCTTTGTACTGCTGGGGTGTGAGGTGGGGAAAACACCATCTCTTCCTCTCTCTCACTGTCAGTCTCTATTTGAGACCTTCTCGATTTTCTAAAGGCAACTTCCTCAAAGGAAACATCCCGACTCACTTCGATTTGTTTCTGACCTGAGATGTAGATCCGATATTCCTTCGATGATTCACTGTACCCAACAAATGTGCCCTTCCTGCCAGAGAGTTCTAGTTTTGATCTTTTCTCCTTGGGTACGTGAATGTAGACTGGACACCTAAATATCCTGAAGTGTCCTACTTCAGGCTTAACTCCGGTGAAGGCCTCTTCTGGAGTTATGTTCTTCAAAATTTTGTGAGGATTTCTGTTCTCTGCACATATGCTGCGGTCATGGATGCTTTTGCCCAGAGAAACATCGGTAGACTCTGATCATGGATCATTGCCTTAGTTGCTTCCACAATAGACCTGTTCTTCCTTTCTGCAACTCCATTCTGCTGAGGGTTGTAAGGAACAATGTCCTCCCTCTTGATCCCCGCCTCAATGCAGAAATCAGTAAAACATTTGGAGGTATATTCTCCTCCATTATCTGATCTCAAGGTCTTAATCTTCCTTTCGGTCAGGTTCTCAATCCGAGCTTTAAATTCTTGGAATCTGACAAGGAATTCTTCTGACTCCTTGGATTTCAAGAAGTAAATCCACGTCTTCCTTGGGTAGTCATCAATGAAGATCACATAGTATAAGTATCCACTCAAGGAAGCAACCATCATAGGTCCACACAAATATGAATGTTTTAGATCCAAGACTCCTTTGGATATGTTGTCACTACTGGAAAACGTTCCCTTGGCATTCTTTCCAAGAGCACAGCCTTTGTAAACGCCATCATGCTCAACACGAAGTGGTGGAAGTCCGGTCACCATCTTCCCCAGAGCGGGAAGAGCTCTGTAATGTAAGTGAGCAAGTCTTCTGTGCCAAAGCTCACTCAGACTGATAGAATCATGTACAAGTGCCTGAACTGGATGAACTGTCAATTTGTACAAGCTGTCTTATCGAACACCAATTACTCTGGTTGAATCCATACTAGAGTTCTTGTGCCTTGCAAGAACTTTTCCATTGGAGAAGGAAACCTTGTAGCCTTTGTCCTCTAAGGATGAAATAGAGACAAGGTTCCTTCTCATTCCCGGTACAAACAATACATCACTCTAATGAAGTGGAAAACTTGAGTCTAGTTGAAGGGAAGTAGTTCCAGTTCCCTTCACAACATATCTGGCATCGTCACCAAGTACAACATGTAACCGAGAATCCTTCTCTTCTAGTTCAGTGAGATGTTCTTTATATCCAGTCATATGTCTGGAAGCACCACTGCCAATCAACCAGATGTTATTGCTAGTAGGAATTGTACCTGAGAGGGATGAGATGAAGAAGAATTCTTTAGCAGGATCAGATCTGGTGTGAGGTGGATCTTCATCAACGTCGACAGTGGTTGCATGCCTCCTTCCTTTCTTTCGTATAGGACAGTCTCTGGCATAGTGTCCATATTTATCACATCTGTAACACCGAACTTTTGACATGTCTTTCTCCTTGTGTTCATGAGCCTCATGTGGCTTTTGTTTTCTCTGAAATCTTTGTGTACCTTTTCCTCTTCCCCTGCCTTTTCTTGCATGAGAGGCAAGAGGATGACTTTCATCATGATGGGAACTATGAGCTCCTCTCATTGCAAGTCTTGTCTCCTCCTGAGTGCAGTCTGCCCATAAGCGATCAAACTTAGGCAATTTGGATCATCTCCTGATGCTCTGGATGAACGACTCCCAATGATTTGGAAGACCATTGAGGGTTAGCATTACCAACTCTCTGTCTGAAATGATTTCTCCAATGGCGCCTAATTGATCTTTGATCTCAACAATTTTCATGAAGAAGGTGACAATAGTATCTGCCTTGGTCATTTTAATATTCTGAAGCTGGTGCTTCAAGGCAATGGCTCTGTTGGTGTTCTTACTTTCAAACAACTTCTTCAAGACATCAAACATCTCTTTGGCTGTCTTCATTGAGGAGATGTGTGGAATAAGATGATCTTTCACAGAGTAAATGATTATCTTTCTAGCCTTGGCGTCATTTTTCTTCCACTGAGTTTTCTCAGACGCATCTGTTGGTTCTGGTACAAATTTCTCCACAAACATCATTAGGTCACTCTCCTCTAGAGTGATGAGTAATCTTGATTTCCAGGAGTTGAAGTTAGACGCTCCATCAAGCCTATCTTCCACAGGAATGTTGCCTACCATGATTGCAGAAACCCTAGGGCCAAAATCGGAAAAACCCTAGAAACCCTAGGGTCGAAAATCAAACTCTTTCAATTTGAAATCTGAAAGTTGCAGGTGATGCGCTGGACTAGGCCGTACCTGTTTGTGAAGAGATTAGGCCCAACATCCAAGGGAAAGTGCTAAAACTAGCTTGACAAGGAAAAAGGGTAAGGGCCGTTTTGCAGTTGCAGCAAGAAGGTGATGACTAGCATAAAAAGGTGCTGGAGAAGCTTGTGCAATGGCTTCTTTCAAGAACACTGCTCTGAATCCATGTTGAACTTCTCTGCTCTACTCGGGGGTGGCACTTGAGGATGCCTATGGTTGGGTGGCAATGGAAGAGCATTTCCTATGGAAAAACGAGCAGACCCATAATTCTATTTTGTAATTTGTGCATGGTTAATCTTCTTGGGATCCTGGTTATTTACTGTAGTTAGTCTAGTATTAAAAAATTCAACATTTGGGATCGGGGTGAGCATTGAATGAGTAGAGCTCAAGTTGGACCGAATTTTGGTGGTCCTACTTTGCTATGTTCACTTTCTTTTCTAGCATCATTTTCTTATTCTTTTATAGTAGTTGTGAAACAACCTCTGAGCCTTCATCCCCTCTTGTCATGAGAGAATGGACCATAGTCAAAGTTTAGGATATGTAAAAGGCTTTAAGATAGAAGGTGTCAAGTATGGTCGAGAGTGGAATGTTAGCCTTGGGAGGGCCCCCCAGTATTACCCCTTTTCTGTAGGCGATGACAACACAAGACCAGGGCACAAAAGTTGACCACCAAGGTGAAACAAGGCAACTGACACAATTTCCCAAACCAGTGATCCATTATCCAACTTCAACTAAAGATCATCATCCACACGCTCAACAAATTAAGTACAATGCTTTACATGAAAGAAGGACCAACATACCCCATGGTGACGGTAGCTTACCATCTCCCATACTCTGGGTTGCTTGAATGTGATGAGCCTTGGTTGATTCGTGCTGGGAGGCAATGGGGGGGGGTTGCTGGGCAGCCATCTGTGGACATGTTGATCATCATTATCATGGTGTAGAGCATGTTCTCCATTGCGGGCCTCGAGACATGATCTCCTCCAGTTACCACTAGGCATGGGGGGGTAACTTGTACTACTTGGTTGATGATTCTAATCTGCTTGTTTTAGTCCTGTATGTAGACGATCTTATACCTATAGGAAGTTCAACAAAACTCATAGCTTGGCGCAAGGTAGAGTTGGTGAGAGAATTTGACATGAAGGACATTGGTTTGATGCACTACTTTTTGGGTCTAGAGGTGTGGCAAAGTCTAGGTGATGTTTTTTTGGATAGGGTAAAAATGCAATCAAGACTCTAAAGAGATTTAAGATGATGGATTGTAAGCCTATGTCTAGTCCTATGGTAGCAAATCTGAAATCATTTGTTGATTCAGATTTCAAATTTGATAGATCCATTTATGTACATTGAGGAAATTTCGGATTTCATATAAAGTGTTACATTTAATGTATTAGGCATTTAGGTGAGGATCATGGGTTGATGTCAGATAATGGATCATGATGCTTGGAAGTTATGATTTTTGCCTTGTTTCACCTTGGTGGCCATCATTTGTGTTCTAGTTCAGTGTTGTCACTCTCAAGGAACAAGGGTACTATTGGGAGGCCTTGATAAGGGTAACATACCACTCCCTTCCGTATTTAACACATTCCAACCTAGGGTTTGTAGTGGACTACCTTAGGTTTTGGTTCTTGAGTCTCTCTTTTGCCTTTACTCTCCGTAGAGGTTGAGTTTTGGACTCCATATGCCCAAGGAAGCTAAATGACACTAGTCCTCTCTCTTGCAAAGTGGCTTTAAACCCTAATACCTCTCCTCCTTTTACGTCCTATGATAAACGTAGGTTTTATTGCATCATATCCTCATTTCTTAGTCATTAATAGCCTAATGTCTAGGGCTTATAGCATTCTCTACTTTAGAATATTCCTTGACATCATTTATTGCATCATTGTAGTAGTTTTCAGCCAATTAGGGCTAGACATCTTGCACAATTAGGGATTGTTTCATGTCATTTTATGTTTCAGCAATCATTGGTTATTTGATGTGTTAGTTTTAGTTTTTATTTCAACTCTCTTTCATTTGCATTCTTGTTAGTTTTAGGACTGTTATATTTCTGCTGTCATAACTTGTCTTTTAGCTGAAGTAATCATCTTTTATTACAAGTTGCATGCCAGCCATAGCCCTTCCTTTGATTTGTAATGTTTCGGGGCATTTACTAAATTCATTTAACTTGATAGCTATTACTTATTGTCTTGAATACCTCACACACAAATCCGGAATTGCTTTGCTTAACCACTTTGTGCTTACTTTGAACCTTGATCTAGTTGGTGGTCTCTCTTGCATCTTGTGAAGGCTTTGCACAAGTGCTAGCTTGGGTGATAGAAAACACAATTCATAGATACATTTATGAACACTTATTTGTTTGGAATTGTCCAACAACTGACCGTAGAAGAGGGATGTTCCACCCAACCATAGGCTCCTTGTTGCAATAGTTCTCTCTGCAATTGAAACCACCTTTGAGCTGAGGTTATGAATCCACAAGGGTGCACTCTTGCTATGGTTGGCTCTAGTTTCTCTTTTCACAACCCAATTCCTAGGCTCATAGTCATTAATTGCACCTATAACAATTTCCAGTTCACAACCCTCTTCCCCATCACCATACACAACCCAAGGAATGGGATATCCTTCTCTGCTTAGTAGTCTCTTAGGCTATCCCACTTCTCTCCAAGGCTTTAGCACGGGCTGGCCAAGAAATTTCATTGCTGGTATTCTAGGTAATTATCAACGGTAAAAATTTCCTCAATGACAGTGGTTAACAACCACAATTCTCACATAATTAGTGGTTGGGGATTCCCATAATTTGAGTATGCCCATGGCAATTCACATCGGGATAGCTCTCCCGATTTCTCTAAATGAAGGACGATTCTTCGGGTAATTCGAACTTTTGATAGTTCATCTCTCTGATAATTTGAATGATACCCAACATTCGAACTCCCCTCTTGAACCTTCAACCCCCAAAAATAATAATTCGCTTGCATGGCAAAGGTAAGCTTTTAGTTGCATGGCATGAATGGGCAACACAACTTTACAGAGGCCCATGTACCTCCATGTGCTAACTCCTGAAGGATTAATTAAATAACAATTAGCTAATAATTAAGGGACATAATTAAGGTTATAAAGACTTTGGGTTAAATTATTTACTAAGGTCCTTTTCCTTAGCCTACTTAAACCCCCTTTTCTTTCCCCTCTTGTGGACTCATAGACCCCCTTCTTTTTCCCTTCTCTTTTGCAGCGGATGGTGTAGTTTTAATTTGCATTCAATGTTCGGTTACAAATTACATTTGTAGGCTTATAGGCATTCATGCATACACAATACTGAACCGAGGATCAAAATTGGAGTATTACATTCCCCTCCCCCTAGATTTTGCATCGTCTTTGGTGCACATCATCATTATATACATCAACGACATTTTTTTCCATCAAAATTTTAAAAACAACTGCAAATATGCCTCTCGCATTGCATATTGTAGCTCCCATGTTGCTTCTTCAGGTTGTAGTGGGTCCATTGGACGTTTACCTACCCTATGACTCTGTGCCTGAGCATCGTGACCTTCCTGTCCAAAATGCACACTGGCTGTACTTAGAAGTCTCCTTCCAGTTCCATTTGAATCAATGTCTTATCAATAACATGGTTAGGATCATGCACAGATTTCTTCAACAACGACAAATGAAATACAGTATACACATTTATGCTAGTAGGTAATGCAAGCATGTATGCAACATGTCCGATCCTATCCAGGATCTCAAAAGGACCACATTAACTGGCTGCCATTTTAGTGCAGTTCCCCAATTTTAACGAACTTTTCTTTGATTTCGCTTCAGAAACACATGCTTTGCAACATTAAATTCCCTTGGTGTTTTTCCTTTATCTACATAAACTCTTTTGCCTATCCTGTGCTACTTTTAAGTTTTGCTTGTGTCAATTTTTATGCATCTAATTTCAAATCTGAAAATTACTTCTAAGTGACCCAAAGAGTAAACCCTAGGGCTGTTATTACTGAATAATTTTACATTGAAACTATGACAGAAAATTACAGCAACGGAAACACAAAGATCAGAGAGAAATTATCCATTCACATGAGACACAAAATTTGTGTTCTATAAACTTTCAAATTCAGAATTTTCTGAGGGGAAAATCAGCTCTCTCAGCAGTCACAAAATCACCAAATCTAAGGACAAAAACAATACTCTCAGAAACCACAAAATCAACAAAATGTCTTGGGAAAATTTCCAACTTACAAATCTGCTCCAGTACACATGTACAGCCTGCTGACGTTAGTTGTACGGATTGTATGGACTGCTAACGTTAGCCTGTATGGACTTGCTGCTGCCCCAGAAAAGCCACATGTGCGGAACTGTTTTGCTTCCTCACATGTGCAGCCTGCTGTTCTGTTGTACGACTGTCACACGTGTGACTGTACGAACTTGTTCCTTACCACACATGCGGCTGCACGGACCTGCTGCTTTCACATGTATGAATGTACGAATTGCTCACATGTGCGGCCTGTTAAGTTTTTGGTACCTTGGGAAGTGGTCGCCTAGTGTTATTGAGTACCTAACACTAAAGGGGGAAAAGTACCCCTCCCGCATTTTACTTAATGTTATAAATTCAAAGTGACTTTATGAGCTTTTAATCATAAAGTGACTTTATTAACATAAAGTGACTTAGGGAACTTAAGTAAAGGGGCAGATTTAATCTCCACCCTTGATCTTGGTTGGCCAAGATCTAATCCTAGCCATTGGTTTCTAGGTTAACCTAATGA
>ML782463.1:301532-317393 GCA_009831015.1 Picea engelmannii | reverse complement strand
GAAACTTTCTATGATGTCTTGCATGGTCATTTACAATGAATTCCCTATATAGTTACCAAAACATAAGCCCACTAGAACGCCGTTCACCACTTTGGAGGACATATGTAAAGTGTGAGGGAAAAACTCAAGGGAAATCAGTAAGGTTAAAAAGCCCAACTGATAACCTGAGGATAAAAAACCCTCGGTGAAAGGAACTCTCCCAGTGAACCGATCCCAAGGTAACTGACCTAGACATGACTCATGCAGACCATTTACATTATTAACCCACACAGGGGTGCGGAAATTCCAAATACAAAAATAAGTGTTGGGCCAAACACTGCCCTGTAGAACCAAAAGTCTTCAACAATACTGCATTTGATGATGCATCTCTTCAGGGCACATGAGTTGACCACCAGTGCTAAATGGGCGGTCAACAAGACCTTTTAAGTGGCTTCCCCAAACCTTGGGAGAGCTTTGTACGAGGCATTGTAACCAGAGAGCATATGCTTAGCTGGGAGAGGCTATGGGATGACTTTGTACAGGAGGAGCTCATGGTTGGTTTAGGATCTACTAGTTAGTAGCGTGGTGGGGATGATGGTGATGATCTTGCTCTTTCTGCAACGGGAAAGAAGAAGACCAAGAAGGGTCCCAAGGGTGGGGCCAAGGAGCAACATAAGGGAGGTGAGGAGAAGAGGGATATGAACAAAGTTAAATGCTTTGCTTGTAACAAGATGGGGCACTATGTTAGACAGTGTCCCAACAGGAAGAAGAAGAAGTAGGGTGGTACGACAACATCAACTAAGGAGGATGAGTTCGCCTCTTAGTTTGAGAGAGAGATGTCCTTGCTTGTCAGTCTGTCTACAGTTGAGACACCATCCAGTGTATGATACATAGATAGTGGAGCATCCAGTCATATGTTTGGTGTTAGAGAGCACTTTACTATTCTTACAGAAATTGGGATCAAGCTGGAGACAGTGCTTGGGAGTAACACCATAGTCAGGGTGGTTGGGTGTGGCATAATTTCCTTTTAGAGGGAGTTGAGGCCACCCATGGTGTTCAGGGACGTCTTGTATGTCCCTGTCCTGAAGAAGAACCTGATATTAGATTCCACCATTCAAGATAGGGGATTTGAGGTGTCTTTTTGAGGTGAGGAGGTCCTCATTCACCCAAAGGGGTCCAAATATCACATCAACTAGGGTGATTTGGACTCATGATGGGAAACTGTACAGACTCAGTTTTCATACATTACATGCTTTGGCTAGTAGAAACAACAACAGTTAGTTGTGTGAGATTTGGCATAGGAGGATGACTCACTTACATCATGGAGCTCTGAGGGTGTCGAGGGAGATTGTGACAAGATTGCCACAGTTCGACACCGAGCATCAGGAGGTATGCAGGGGGTGTGCTCTTCGGAAGTACGCCAAGATTGTCTTTCTGAGCAGTTACAATAGATCAGCTGGGATACTTGATTTGGTACATTCTAATGTGTGCGGGCCCATGCCATCAGTTTCCTTGGGTGGATGTGAGTACTATGTGACATTCATTGATGACCACTGCAGGAAGACCTGGATCTATTTCTTGAAGACCAAGAGTGGGGTCTTCAAGAGGTTCCAAGAGTTTAAGGCTCTTGTGGAGAACCAGACGGGGAGAAAGATCAAGGTCTCGAGGTCGGACAATGGGGGTGAGTATACCACCACAAAGTTCATAGAATTCTGCTTCCAGGAGGGTATTAGGAGACAGTTGACTGTTCCTTACAATCCCCAACAGAATGGGGTTGCTGAGGGGAAGAACAAAGCTATTGTTGGTGCAGCGAGATCTATGTTGCATGATCAAGTGTTATCATTTTTCTTATGGGCTGAGGCTTGCAATACTGTAGTGTATCTACAGAACAAGAGTCCACATAGAGCTCTGGGGAGCAAGACTCCTGAGGTGGCCTTCACTGGGAGGAGGCCAAATGTTGGACACCTTCTCATATTTGGGTGTCTGACTTTCTCTCATGTCCCTTCTGAGAAGAGGACAAAGTTGGATCCCACAATAGAGAAGGGGATCCTAGTTGGATACAACGGGGTCTCAAAGGCCTATTGGATCTACATACCAACACTAAGGAGAGTTGTTGTGAGGAGAAATGCTAGATTCGAGGAGGATAGAGCCTTTCAAAGATCTTGTGAGTTGAGAGATAGAGTTGAGGAGGTCCCACAGATGCAGGATGATACATCTCAGGTGACACAACCTCAGGTGTCTATTATATCGAGCTCAAGGGTGACTGGTCCACCCAGTACAACTACAGGATCATAGGTGTCTGGTACACAGATTGGAGGTGCACGTGCTTTAGGATCTCAGACATCTATGGTGAGATCTATGGATGAGACCGAGGGCCATGAGGGTACTGCTCCACAGGAGGTTACTTCAGGGAAGAGGAAACCGAGATGGTTTCAGGAGACCTTGAAGGAAGCCAAGGAGCATGTTGGTGAGCCCCAGAGGTTTATGAGAGAGAGCAGAGCACCGTAGAGGTTTGGTTCCTACTTGGCCATGGTGACTAGCATCACATATTCCGAGCCCACTACTTTTGAGCAGGCAACAGACCAACAGGTCTGGAGAGATGCCATGCAGGAGGAGTATGATTCCATTATGCGGAATGATGTGTGAGAAGTGGTGCCTAGACTAGAGGGGAAGTCAGTTGTGACTTCTAGGTGGTTGTACAAGATTAAGTATGCCGCAGATGGTAGCATTGAGGAAAACAAGGCTCGATTTGTTTGGGAGAGAGTCCCACGTGTGCCTCTTGAAAAAGGCACTGTATGGTTTGAAGCAAGCAACACGAGCTTGGTATTCGAGGATTGACTCTTACTTGCTGCAGATGGGCTTTGAGAAGAGTGAGGCGAATCTGAATCTCTATTACATTGTTTGTGGAGAGAATACTCTCATTCTTATCCTATATGTTGATGAGTTGTTTATCACTGGAGGGGAGGAGCTCATACCTGATTGCAAGAGGGGTCTTGCTTCAGAGTTTGAGATGAAGGACATCCGATTGATGCATTATTTCTTGGGCATGGAGGTTTGGCAGGAGGATGGGCACGTCTTTCTGGGACAGGGGAAGTATGCAACAAATATTTTGAGCAGATTTTAGAAGGAGGATTGCAGACCCATGTCGACACCTATGGTCACCAACTGGAGGAAGCTTAGTGCTTCTGAGTCTGCGTTGGTGGATGCCATGACATATCGTCAGTTGGTTGGTTCATTGATGTATCTGGTCAACACTAGACCAGATATTTGTTTTGCTGTGAACACTCTCAGTCAGTATATGGTGGAGCCTAGGAGAGTGGACTTGATAGTAGCAAAACATGTTTTGAGGTACATAGCAGGGTCAATGGAGTATGGTTTGGACTACGTTAGAGGTGATGGGGTTAGGTTGATTGGCTATACAGACTCAGACTGGGCAGGATGTGCAGTTGACAGGAAGAGCACTTCAGGGTGCTGTTTCGGGTTGGGATCAACAGTTGTTTCTTGGTTCAGCTGGAAACATAAGTCAACGGCCTAAAGTTTTGTTGAGGCAGAGTGTATGGCAGCTAGTCAGGCCAGCTGCAAGGCCATTTGGCTTCGCAAGTTCTTGGTTGGCCTATTTGGTCATGAGTTGAGGCCTACTGTGATTCGTTGTGATAATCAGAGTTGTATCAAGGTTTTTGAGAATCTAGTCTTTCACGATAGGTCAAAGCACATAGAGATTATATACCACTTCATCTGTGATTGGGTTCGGAGAGGAGCATTTCAACTTGAGTACATATATACTGATGAGCGGATTGTAGATATTCTCACGAAGTCTTTTGCCAAGGGGCAAACATGTCTACTTCAGTGACAAGATGGGAGTGGTGAAGAACACTTTCCTCCGTAAGAGGGAGTGTTGAGTTTTTGGTACCTTGGGAAGTGGTCCTCTAGTGTTATTGAGTGCCTAACACTAAAGGGGGAAAAATACCCCTCCCTCACTTTACTGTATGTTATAAAGTCAAAGTGACTTTATGAGCTTTTAATCATAAAGTGACTTAGGGAACTTAAGTGAAGGGAGAGATCTAATCTCCACCGTTGATCTTGGTTGGCTAAGATCTAATCCTAGCCATTGGTTCCTAGGTTAACCTTGTTGAGTTTTGTACCTTGGGAGGTGTTCCCCATGTGCTTATGACCTTCTTAGCACATGAGGGAAGGACATTACACTTTGTACCTTGTACTTTTGTCTAATTTCACTTTGACTTTGTCTAAAGTGAAGTTTAGTCATTTTTGGCCTAAAAGTGACTATTAATTCACAAAGGGGTGAATTAGAGACATAAAGTTGACTTAGGAAACTTAACCCAAAGTGGGTTAATGATGTAGATATTTATGGGGAGATCTCAACCATTGATTAGATGGGAGATGAGATGATCTCCACCATCCATACTCTAGGTTTCCTTAAGCATGTCAAAGAGGGGCGCAAAGGGTGAAGGAGGGTACATTGTTCATTCATTCATTTGTTCATTGAGAGAGGAGCCCTTGGAGGATGAGCATGAGGTCAGTTTTGTGAGGATGCTTGAGCTTGGGCGCTAGCTTTCATGAAGGGAGGCTACTAGCTAATTGCTTTGTTTATTTACTGGAGAGGTTCTACTTCTCTGGAGGGCGCATTGCCAGATTGGGACGCATCAGTTGTAGGAGGACTTCTAGACATCAGATTGCAGTGAGATCAGTTGCAGAGGGAGTCCATTCAACAGAGCTTCATTCCCGTGGAGGGGTTTCCAGATTTGAGCTCACAGTTTGCAGTTGGAGCAGATTCAGTGGTTTCGACAGCTCGTATGTGGGGCGCACCATTTTGGGGCGCACTTGGTGATTTTGAGCTTGTATATGAGCTTAGTTTGGGCTGCTATTGTACTAAGTTCTTTCATATATTGTACTTGTTGTATTTCATCTTCTGCTTTCCTCATATATACATATACATCTCAAACTGGTTTTCCCCGGGGGGGTTTTATCCAGGGTCATGTTGACCAAAAATACCTGTGTACACAAATGCATTGATTAGTCTCTTAGATCTCTTTATTTTCAGCTGTAAAGATCTATAGGTGTGTTATATTTATTTTGGTATGCATGTGCNAACATCTGGTCACTAAAACTACATGCTAGAGCACCCAAAATCGCAAGTATAACCGTAACAAATCAGCAAGAAACATTTGGACTGTTGGCAGTTATAAAACAACAACCTATACTACATTTGACAGTTAAATCTTAGAACCTAACTGTGGTCAAAGACAAACCCAGTAGGCAAGCTGATAGGACCTGAAAATCTTCATGGTATCAGAGCAGAGGTGGTTGGAATTTTGAGCATTTGGGACAGCATTTTGTTGGCTGTCATATACATCTTCTTGGCAGATTTTTGAGGACAGCCATTGACTCATTCAGTGGTTGTTAGAGGGCAGATTTTTTACAGAGGATAGTTGGGCAGTTTTGTACACTTGTCATCAGTCTCTTTTAACACCTACGCAGTAGGAGTGAGGCTGATTTGACTTGACCTCTTTTCACACCTATTTTGTTAGGAGTAAGGTTAGATTACACTTGTCTCTTTTCACACCTGTGTTGACAGGAGTGAGACAGTGTTTTCCTTGGCAGTGTGAGCATTAGTTGGGGATTGCAGTTTGGCAGACATGTTAGCATCTCAGATGCGAGTTGAGGACATGCTAGTAGGGGCTAGCAATTGGTCGCCTTGGAAGGCGAGGATGAAATTCGTCTTAGAGGACCTCGAGCTATGGGATATAGTCGAGGCAACTGTTCCCCCCATTCCTGTCACTGCTCCCATCTTGGTGGCAGAGTTAAGGAAAAGGAACAACAAGGCGAAGAGAACTATTTGTGACGCAGTTCGTGACCATATCATACCCCATTTGACGGGGAAGACTTGTGCATACGAGATGTGGGCATCTCTATGCAAGTTGTAAGAGAGTTCCAATGAGAACCGGAAGATGGTTCTTCATGACCAACTCAGGGGCATTCGCATGCTCAAGGATGAGTCGGTAACTTCATTCCTTGGTCGTTACACTCAGATCAGACACGAGCTTGGAGCCATCAGAGAGGTTGTTGATCCTAACTCTTTGGTGAGGCAAGCTATGAATAGCTTCACCAAACCGTGGGGTCCATTTGTACGTGGCATAGTTGTCAAGGAGGTCATGCCTACATGCGAGAGGATGTGGGATGACTTCGTCCAGGAGGAGATTAGGCTTGCAGCCGAGGCTTCTGGACAATGACAACAACAACAGTAGCAGATTGGTTAGGGTGAGGAGGATCTTGCTCTTTGGACAAAGGGCAAGAAGAAGGCTGGCCGTGGGGGTCGACAAGGTCACAAGTTTGGGGCCCCACGACAGGGGAGTGGAGGAAGAGAGAGCAGTAGTGGTCAGGGCAGTGGTCAGAAGAGAGATATGAGCAAAGTGAAGCGCTTTGTTTGTAAGAAGTTTGGGCACTATGCTGGACAGTGCCCGAACATGAAGAAGAAGAATGGTGGTACCACAACTACAACAAAGGAGATAGACTTTCAGACATAGTTTCAGAGAGAGTGTGCCTTCCTCATATGTTGCACTTCAGTTGAGACGACACCTAGTATCTGGTCTATTGATAGCGGGGCTTCGAGCCATATGACTGGATTTCAGGAGCATTTTTTTGATCTCAGAGACATCGAGGTCAGGATTGAGATTTCTCTTGGAGATGACAGAGTTGTCAGAGTTGTAGGGGTTGGCACAGTTGCCTTTCAGAGAGATGGCATGCCACCCATATCGTTCACAGATGTTCTTTATGTCTCGGGCATGAAGAAGAATTTGATTTCAGTTTCCACCCTCCAGGATAGAGGTCTTGAGGTGACATTCAGAGGCAGCATATTGAGATCAGGTACCACTTCATTCGTGACTGGGTTCAGAGAGGGGCAGTTCAGTTGCAGTATGTATCTACAGATGACCAGGTTGCAAATATTCTCACCAAGGCCCTGCCACGGGGCAAGCATGTCTATTTCAGAGACAAGATGGGCTTGGTTAGGAACACCTTCCTCGGTAAGAGGGAGTGTTGAGTTTTGTACCTTGGGAGGTGTTCCCCATGTCCTTATGACCTCCTTAGCACATGAGGGAAGGACATTACACTTTGTACCTTGTACTTTTGTCTAATTTCACTTTGACTTTGTTTAAAGTGAAATTTAGTCATTTTTGGCCTAAAAATGACTATTAATTTACAAAGGGGTGAATCAGAGACATAAAGTTGACTTAGGAAACTTAACCCAAAGTGGGTTAATGATTTAGATATTTATGGGGCGATCTCAACCATTGATTAGATGGGAGATGAAATGATCTCCACCATCCATACTCTAGGTTTCTTTAAGCTTGTCAAAGAGGGGCGCAAAGGGTGAAGGAGGGCGCATTGTTCATTCATTCATTTGTTCATTGAGAGAGGAGCTCTTGGAGGATGAGCATGAGGTCAGTTTTGTGAGGATGCTTGAGCTTGGGTGCTAGCTTTCATGGAGGGAGGCTACTAGCTACTTGCTTTGTTTATTTACTGGAGAGGTTCTACTTCTGTGGAGGGTGCATTGCTAGATTGGGGCGCATCAGTTGTAGGAGGACTTCTAGCCATCAAATTGTAGTGAGATCAGTTGTAGAGGGAGGCCATTCAACAAAGCTTCATTCTTGTGGAGGGGTTTCCATATATGAGCTCACAGTTTGCAGTTGGAGCAGATTCAGTGGTTTCGACAGCTTGTATGTAGAGCACACCATTCTGGGGYGCACTTGGTGATTTTGAGCTTGTATATCAGCTTAGTTTGGGCTGCTATTGTACCAGGTTCTTTCATATATTGTACTTGCTGTATTCCATCTTCTGCTTTCCTCATATATACATATACATCTCAAATTGGTTTTCCCCGGGGGGTTTTTATCCAGGGTCATGTTGACCAAAAATACATGTGTACACAAATGCATTGATTAGTCTCTTAGATCTCTTTATTTTCAGCTGTAAAGATCTATAGGTGTGTTATATTTATTTTGGTATGCATGTGCTAACATCTGGTCACTAAAACTACATGCTAGAGCACCCAAAATCGCAAGTATAACCATAACAAATCAGCAAGAAACATTTGGACTGTTGGCTGTTATAAAACAACAACCTATACTACATTTGACAATTAAAACTTAGAGCCTAACTGTGGTCAAAGACAGACCCAGTAGGCAAGTTGATAGGACCTGAAAATCTTCAAAACGATGAGGTTAAAGGAAAGGAGGAGGAAAAGGGCATTCATTGTTCACTTGAGAAGAGTGTGAGAAGAGAAGAAGGAGGGTGCAAGGAGAGAAGAAGAAGGGTGCATTTATGAGGGCTCACTTGATGATAAGAAGGGTGCATTTATGAGAGCGCACTTGCTGAGAAGAGGGTGTGGTTTCCTAGGAAGTTTGAGGTCTGGTGCATGGTGTTTTTCCTTATGTTTGTTGTTTGCTGTGAATGCTTAAAGGACAGTAGTGAATATAGGAAGGAGGGTGCGATTTCCAAGGAGACTGTTGGCTCAGATTTCAATGAACAGTTGGCTCGATTTTCAAGGGAGACTAGGCAACTATCTTGAGATAAATTTGGTTGTAATCTGTACTGTAATTTTTCCTTCAATCTCCATAATAAATTCTGCTTTTCACTGGTTTTCCCCATGGGGGTTTTCCAGGGTCATGTTGACCAAAATAACTTGAGTATATTTTCTGTGGTTTGCTTATTTATTTATCATCATTTAAGTGGAAAAGATCATAGGTGAATGTTATGTATTATGACTGTTAAAAGCTAATTTTGGGGCAACAAACTTTTCCTAAATAAGCCTTTTAAACAACAACATAAGTGAGCATAATATCAGTCTGGAAAAGGCAGCCATAAATCTGTGAAAGAACATGCCTGTTTGTAACCATATAACAGTCCAAAAATTTCAGACCTGTAGCAGCCTAAAGAGCCTCGAATTACTTCACAGCCTGTACCTTCCTCACACATGCGTTGTTTTCTCTCTCCTCTCTCACATGTGTGAACTCACACGTGGTCTTCATCCTTGGCTGAAAATAGAAAACAAAATGTCCAAGAACCCTAGGCCAGATTTGCCAAAATTGCAGAAATTGCCTTGCTGAATTCACCAAGCTTCTTAGCACAAGTGCTCACTCACTTATGCTAACTCCATAATGTCACAATGAGATTGTGACAATCTCTCCTCTCCTTTTATAGGAGTCCAAGGTGAGTTTAGAATGCCTTAGCTTACTCCAAGGAGCCCTCCATTAAACTCAACATTAAATTAGAATTCTTTATTCACACATGTGGGTGTGAAACCCCAATACATGCCCCCAAAGCCCATCAACAAGCCCATGAGGCCCCAAGATCCAATCCAAGGGGGTTTTCACCAAACAAAAGGTCCAATGTGTGGTGCCAAAGAAGATTTCGATATGCCCAACAACAAGGCCACTTGTGGGAATACCGCCCGAAGCTACAAAACATCAACAACTTGATCTTGACCATTTTCTCTTCTGTTTCTGTGAGCGATTTTGGCCCAAGTACTTCTCTATCTGTTGGATTGTCCCAACTAACTGGAGTAGTACACTTTTTGTCATACAATGCTCTAATTGGACTCGTTTTCATGGAAGCTTGATATCCATTATTGTAGGCAACTTCTACTCAATGCAAGTAATCCTCCCAATTCAATGGCTTATCCATCGTATACATTCTTAACATGTTTTYAGTCACTTGATTGATTCTCTTTGTTTGCCCAATGGTTTGTGGATGATAGGCTGTGTTGAAGTTTATATTTGTACCAAAACCCTTRAATAATCCTCTCCAAAAGTTTGAGGTAAACATTATCTTACCCCCATTTCTAGGGGTAACTAAGGAGATGATGTCTCAAGTGAAGATTTTCTAGGTCCTATCAAGMTGCCAACTGGGTCTGTCTTTGACCTCAGGTTGGCTCTAAGTTTCAACTGTCAATGAAGGTTTTTTTGCTGTTTTAGGACAGCCAACAGTTCARGAACTTCTTGCTGATTTGTTACGGTTACATTTGCAATTTAGGTGCTCTAGCATGTAGTTTTAGTCACMAAGGGTTAGCACATGCATACCCAAATAAATGTAACACACCTAGAGATATTTACAGCTGAAAATAARCAGATCTAAAACACTAACACACATGAAAATGTACACATGTATTTTTGGTCAACATGACCCTGGATAAACCCCSCCGGGGAAAACCAGTTTGGAATATATGTCTATATATGAGGAGAATAGATGGTGGAATACARCAAGTACAAAATATAGATGAACCTGATACAATAGCAACTTGATCCAAGCTGAAATACAAGTCCAAATGAAGCAGGTGTGCCCCTCATAAATGCTACCAAATCCACTGAATCTGAGCTAGATGCTAACTGTGAGCTCTGAATGGAAAACCCCTCCACAGTACTCGGATACCGGTGTGTGTCCTCCCTCTAAAACTGATCCCATTGCAATTTGACAAGTGTAAGACCTCCCCACTGCTAATGCGCCCTCCTCAACAAGTGCGCCCTCCTCAACACTGGAAGCTCCTCAACAAATAAACAAGGCCCAAAGCTTGATGGCTCTCGATGAAAACATGCGCCCAAGCTAGCCTCAACTAATGCACCAAACCTCCTCTCCAAGATCTCTCTCAAACTCTCCAAGTGAGCAATTGAGTGAATGAGCTCTCCTTTGCCCTTTGCGCCCCCTCTTGAACCTCCATAAGGAAACCTAGGATATGAATGGCCGAGATCATCCAATCTCCCATCTAATCAAAGGTTGAGATCTCTCCAAAAGAATCTCACTCAAAAACCCACTCTGGGTTAAGTTCCCTAAGTTCACTTTATGTCTCTAATTCACCCACGAAGTGAATTAATAGTCATTTTAGGCATAAATGACAAAATTTCACTTTTGACTTAAATCTCCTAAGTCAAAGTGAAATTAGACTTAAAGTACAAGGCACAAAGTACATAGTACTTCCCACATGTGTTTAGGAGCTCACAAACACATGGGGAACACCTCCCAAGGTACATAATCTCAACATCGAGGCCCTCGGGTTGCAGACATGGAGTACCGAGAGACAGACCAGTAGGCAGAGCCCCACATCAAACTATCCATCACCATGAGATCGATGGCTGCACCATTCACCACACCAGCTTGGCTCTATTATCGCACAATTTGTAGGTTGGGCAAAGCTTGACCCAAACCACAATATGGTGACGACTAAGAGAACACCTACCCACTGTCACCTTAGATAGGTTCTCGTCACTTTATAGGTGAAGTGATCACCTCAAGGGGGAAATCCCTGGTGACCCTAGGGGGAAATGAGACGAAAAGTGAGATGATGAAATGAATGCCCCTATAGGTCAAGTTGCTAAATGGAAGGAGGGTTGAGAATGAGTCTCTAGAGTGTTTTAAGGTTGCCAAGTCCTTGGGTACCTGCTGAAAGTGTTTGTACCTGCTTGAGACACAAGAAAAGTCAAGTATGCACGTATGCACGTAAGAAATCCTATCTCTAGCAAAGTACTTAATGAGGAATTGTTCCCAACTGAATTTTTGAAAAATGGTATTCATCCACTTCTTTTTCATATTGCCAATCTTTTAAACCATGTTGTTTATATGATTTTTCCTTCTTCATGGTATCTCTTTCCGCCTTTATACACACCTCGGGTTAATGTGGAAAAACTTTCAATCCATTGGGTGTGTCCTTGGGGGCAATTCTCGAGTCAAGGTGCTGTCACCTGATCCTCGACTCCTCCGTCTAGGCCAACTCCTAGCGAAGCCAAAGGGGGTAGGTCCCTAAAAAAAAATCTAAGGCTTGAAACCAAGTCTAAGATTAAAAAGGAAATCGAGGAGTTTATTATGAAGCAACAAGAAGATACAATATCTACACTAGCAACATATATAATAACACAAGGAATTGCTTATAAAAGATATTCAATGCATGTAAAGTACTTGCATGAAAAGATATAGCTCAAGAGTAGATACAAATGCTTTTAAAGGAAAGATAAGCAATATGATACTTCGAGATAAATGTAAAATTTAACTTTGTGACAACTTGAAGTAAAATGACTTTTAAAATGAAAGTAAATAGACCAGTGCCAAATATATGTCAAATGAATTGTTGCTGAAATGGAGAATTGCAAGTGTTGCTATAAGATTATTAAGAGTTTCAATGTTATTATGAAAGGGATTTGTGCAATGTGTGCAAAGTGTTACTGAAAATAAAGCTATTCTAGATTTTTCCTCTAAGAGGCTATTTGTCAGATTGGAATTCGCTGAGAACTTGCCGAAGCCCAAATAACTTCACCAACAAGTTCAATAGAGATGTCAGAGGTCCAACACAGGAATAACCTAGATCTCAAATTTCCCGTCTGACTTCACACATGATCTCTATGCGGTTCCCAATTAAAGTGATATCAACTTGGAGGGTTTCCCTAATTAAACTAGATCCGCATTGACCAGTCCCTTTTCTGCGTAAAGCTTACTTAGGGCAACTGTGGGGATTGGTTTATTTGCCAACTTGAAATTGCGAAAAGAAAATGGTTGTCCTAATTAATCTAAATCCATATTGTCCAACCCCTTTTCTACGTAAATCTTAGGGGAGCTGAGGGGATTGGTTTATTTGCAAAAATTGAAAATTGCGAAAATGAAAGATTGAAATTGAAACTAATCTAGCAACTATTCACTACTTTTCAAAAGCGGAAATCTAAACTAAAAGATTGTGGTGCTTATGATAGATTTTAAGGTTACTTTTAGCTTATCCTTAGATGTGAAATTGCAAAAATTGAGCAAAAAAGCAAACCACGAAAGCAATCAAACCACGAAACTGGTCCCCCTTAGGGGGTAAAGAAAAGTGGGGATTATGTGGCCCACTTATTTTATTACTTCGGTTACACAATTTTCTTTCTTTTTGGGAAGGCTTGTGATCCTTATAATTCTGGGTCACAATATTACAAGGTTTTAGAACAATTTGTTTGTCAAAGGGGTGCTCCCAGGTGTCCCAATCCCAAAAGATGCCCAAAATTACTTTGGACAATCTTAAGAGACAGGTCAAATATTATAGAAAAAATACTAAGTAAAAAGCAAGTAAAACTAGCAACCTACAATACTACAATTGAGATTTTTTCTAATGACTTTATTGACTGTTTTAGGACAGCAAAGAAGAAGACACTTGGATTGCCAAATAAGAAGCTAAAGCTTTTAGAAAAAGAACAACCCTTTAAACTTTGAATTTGAAAGAAAGAACTTGCTAAAAGGAGACTTTTTCCTATTGCTATATCCAAATTTAAGATAAAACTTAAAAGTACAAAAGGATCTAACTTATCTTTGCATGCAAAATTAGATCTTTAAAGATTTGTAATAAAACTAGATCTAAGTACTTGCATGCAATCAAAAGTAACCAAGAGAAACTTAGAAATTCTATGAGAGAGAGAAAGAGAGATTAAGCCTGCAAGGTGGAACTTCTTTTCTGGGCTATGGGCTCATTTGGCATTTATGCAGAGGGATTTTGTCCACTTGAAACCTTCAAGGATGTAGAGGATACGCTAGGCAACTCCTTCCACTCCTTGGAGGATGGGCAACCTGTAAGCAAAATACTTCACAAGACGGGGGTGCACACTCCCCTTTCCAATCAAATAAAGTGCTTCCTACACATGAGATCTCAATAGCAAGTTAATTCGTCCGGAAAAGTATGCAAATTAAAATTCTCATAATATTAAAGAAAGAAAAACTTATTAACGAAAATAGTCTTGATAAATTATACTATCTAGGAAACAATACCTTCATTGAAATAGAAAAGATATGCAAAGTACGATACAAGATTACCTCATATGATCAAAACAAGACATAAATCATCCACACACATGAAGCACAATACCAATTGACCTCCAAAGT
The DNA here is from genome assembly GCA_009831015.1 of Picea engelmannii. Classification (NCBI taxonomy): domain Eukaryota; kingdom Viridiplantae; phylum Streptophyta; class Pinopsida; order Pinales; family Pinaceae; genus Picea; species Picea engelmannii. The sequence goes on along the minus strand of ML782463.1, from coordinate 303,512 downwards.
CTTTGCTTTTATTCCACAAATGATCAACAACACAATCTTCACAAGCGTTTCTCCCCTACTCCAACTAGTTTACAATGGAGGAGAATGCTTGAATAAATAGCTCAAAGGGTGAAGTTCCCAAAGAGGAGGGGTGCCAATCTCGAGACAAAAGAGACAAATGGAGGGTGGATCCATTCCACAACTCCACAACTCCACAAACTCCAAGTAGAAGTCGCCATATGTGGAGTGGAAGGTGAGGAGGGATCGCCACATTGCTAAGAGGAGGTGGTGACCTCATTGGGATTGACACCCTCTTCTCTAAATGCACCACCTCTTCAATCTTAGGTGCATCCGCTCTTGGGATCTCCACCAAGTAGAGAGATCTCCACTCATAACTCTTACTAACTATCCTTAATTGCCACTAAGTAATAGTGAACTGATAGAGAGAGAGAGTTAACTGAAAACATGTTTGCAACATGTTTCTACAAAAATAAAATTTGCTGATTTTTGTCTTTTATTTGTCATTTATTTACCTTTTTCGAGAGAAAATGACTTTTTTATTGAGTAAAACTAAATATTTATCCTCGAAAAGGTGGTACTAAGGTAAAGTGGGTATTCTGGATGTAAAAACGAATTCCCACAAGGCATATAATGCCTCCTAGTACTACTTTTTTAACTTATTCAACAATTACAATTAAAATATCTTGATTTTGCGGGAAATTTTTATTTTCATAAAACATTAAAAAAACCATGCATTGTTCATTCCTTGAATTTAGCACTTAAATCCATTGCTTCAGATGTGACATGGATTGGCACTCTTATTGATGATGCATGCCATATCCAGAATTTTGTACAAAACCATACCAATGCCCTTACAATATATAAACAATACATACATCTATCATTGCTGAAGATTGCAGATACTCGGTTTGCTTCCTCATTCATCATGCTTAAGAGGTTGAGGGAGGTCAAGGCCGCTCTTGGGGCCATGGTTATTTCAGATCTTTGGTCTTTCTGGAGAAAGACAGATCAAGCTGCTTCAAAAAGGGTAAAGGAGACAGTGTTAGACAATGCTTAATGGGGGAGGGTCAATCTTAGCATTAAGATCATGGACCCTGTCGTTTCTCTTTTGAGGTTTGCAGACACAGACAAGCCCATCTTAGGAGACGTTTATGAGGGATGGGACTCCATGATTGAGTCTGTGAAGACAATTGTTATGGAGAATGAGTCCCCTGAGTATGGGACATTAACAGAGAGCTTATGGTCCACTATACAAGATATTATTCTTTCTAGGTGGGATAAGAATTGTACACCTTTGCATTGCTTGTCTCATTCATTGAACCCCAAGTTCTACAGTCAAGAGTGGCTCACTGTCAGTGTTGGCCCTTCACCCAGATTCCCTCCTCACATGGATGGAGAGATTTCACACGGGAGAAAGGTAGCATTTATAGAAGGATATACCAGGATAAAGCATTGCTTAATGAGATTGAGGCAGGCTTCGCGGAGTTCTCCACTGGCACTAAGAGGTTTGAAGGGTATGGTGTGCTTGAAGACATGGGGGTCAAAGAGGCCTATTTATGGCGGGAAACTCATGGGGAAACATGCCCTATTCTACAACAGTTAGTCTTCAGGATTCTTTCTCAGGTTTCTTCATCCTCTTGTTGCGAGAGGAATTGGAGCACATATGGGAATTTGTACAGTGTGAAAAAGAGTAGGATTGAGCATTACAAGGCAAAGACAATGGTGTATGTGCACACCAACCTTCGTCTTATTTACAGGAAGAGGTAGGAGTGGTTGGAGGGAAAGACAAAGATGTGGGATGTCTTTCCTGATGATATGGGTTTGGATGGAAATATTGAGTTGGCATTAGCCAACATGGATCTCTCTCTCTCTCTCTCTCTCTCTCTCTCTCTCTCTGTATATATATATATATAACGTGTCCCCCGTGTCCTAATTTCGGGGGTCGCCGTGTCCGTATCAGATACTCGTATTCCCGTGTCC
>ML782463.1:262670-291432 GCA_009831015.1 Picea engelmannii | reverse complement strand
AGACCACACTTATTGTGTGATGAGTCATGATCCTAAAATGAGAGTACTTTCTCTCTATTTATACAAAACTAATGACCTTTTAATTAATTTTAGGTCAAATAAAGGCCGACCTGGCCAAATTACATCAAATCCATTTTTTTACATAAATAAGGTTAATTAACCCCTAAAATCATCTCCAAGAGTGACGTCATGCCCTTCTAGGGTGACATTGAGCCCCTAAGGTGGAACATTGGGCTCCAAATGCAGAACGTTTGGCCTCCAAAGGCCTTGGATGATGCCCACACGTGCCAATCAGCTCACAACTGCCCTCAAAGTGAAAACCCTAGCTCTGGATGACGTCCATGGTGATAATGGTGACGTCATGGGCTCCCAAAGGTCAACGTCCAGGTGGAAGAGCAAGATCCCTCGAGTCTAGGTCTGCCAAGGCGTCTCCAAGGGAAACATCCTTCTTTCTTCTTGGTGCAAATCTCTGATGTCTCCTTGCCCCCCTGGCTGGGGTTACAAAATCCATCTATGGGCTTTCAACCCCATGAAGGTACGAGCTAATCATTCCCCCATGTGTACCTGTCCACCGGGCAAAGTCCCGCAGCAACAACAAGTACTCCCTCTAGGGGTTCATAAGTCACAGGGATCATAACATGTAAATCACATCCAATAATCAAATTACCCAAACATGTGCATCAAACCCCCCTTCACCCAGACAAATGCTCAAAGATGTTATGCAATTTAACAAGTCAGGTTTGGAGAAGGTCTCAGGGTGTCCTATTGGTCTAATCCTCCGTAAGTTTGGGGTGCTTCCCAAGTGAGAACCAATCTAGGTCATGCAAGTGTATGATGTGGCGTGGGTTAAGTGTTTGGGCATGGGGTGCAGTGATAACAGGAAAATGTAAGTCTTACATGTGGGTGCCTTTGTAGAGGGCGAGTTGCACCTTGTCATAGATGCCATTGTTTCCTAGCCCATTTATTGCCTTTTAGTCTTTATTATCTTTTTATCTTTTGCTTTTATGCTTCAAGGGAAAAGTTGAGGGACACTGTCCTGGCTTGGTGACCAGAGGTGATAGCGTTATCCACAAGCATTTCACGGAGATGAGAAGGATGGCTTGTGATGGAACCCCCTTTCTCTTGGCTATGCCACCAAGAGCCACTCCCCTGGTTTGGTGACCAAATAGATGGTAGTGTCATACCGCTACATGCCCATGGTCATAATAGGCCGGCTCATGATGAGACCTCTCATCCACCAACTAATACCTTGAGTGTTTATTTATCTTATGGGTTCCCTTTTCTTACTGAGAAGCCTTTTGTTGCTTTCTCGAGAATCCATGGGCGAAGCATCTCAAAGGTTTCATTTTTGGCTTTTAACTCCTGCCAACTACTTTTACCCTCTGGGCCTTTAGCCCCTTCTTCCCACAAGGCAAGGTACAATCCTTCCTAGTGTGGCAAATCCCAATGCCCAAACAAAGGTAGGGGGAAATGAGAGGAATACAGATGGAAAGTGATATGGAGGGAACAAACGTTGACCTTTCACAGACCCACCCAGTGGCAACCCATCCTAAAGGGAGATCAACTTACTAGGGCACCATGTCACCCTTCCAGGTATAAACAAGTTAAAGAGCATAATTTCCAAGCAAACGTTATGAAATGAAGGAGAATTCATTGCAACATATTCAAGTGCTTCAAGAATCAGAGTGACACATACCATGATACCCGAACTCATTACCTCATGGAGCAAGACTTACTTGCTACTTCAGGACCAGGCTGGTGGGATGGACACTGCTGTTGCTGATAAAAAGGCTCTACTGAAGAAAAGAGGGGCCCTCCGGGCCATGCTCCAGTCATCTGGCTCTCGACACTCCATGTCTAGGACCTGTGGGCCTCGAGACATGATCTCCTTAGTTATCCATAGGGTTGGGGATAACAGACTCAACTGCCAGGTCTGCTTTGCACATTGCAATGGGATTCTTTGCACCTGTAAGAAACAAGTCATCTACATAGAACACCAAAACAAGTAAATCAGACCCAACAATTATATATTATAAGTTAGGATTTGCTTTGCTTTTGCTGAAAGCCCATGCTTTGTAGATATCCGTCTATCTTGGAATACCATGCTCTCGGTACCTTCTTGAGTCCATACAAGGCTTTCTTAAGCTTGCAGACATGTGACTTTCTTAAGGTTGCCAACATGGGACTCCTTCCCATTTACGTTAATGATCACATTAAGGAAAGTTGTCTTTACATCCATATGATGTATTCTCCATCCCATAAATGAAACTAAGGACATAACTGCTCTAATTGAAGTGTATTGGCTACTGGAGCAAATGTTTCCTCATAGTCCACTCCCTCTTTTTGGGAGAACCCTCTCGCCACGAACCTCGTTTTGAACTTTTCAATGTTGCAATTTGCTGCATGTTTGATCTTGTAGAGCCACTTGAACTCACTACTGACTTCCCTTACGCTCTTGGTACTATGTCCCAAACATCATTCTTCATGATGGAGATGTACTCCTCCACCATGGCATCCCTCCATACTTGCTGGTCTGTTGCCCCCTGAAAGATGGAAGGTTTGGAATCTATGATGTTGCTCATCAATGCCATATAGTTTGGAAACTTCTTCGGAGGTCTATTCTCTCTAAATGTGCTCCTAGGAGCCTTAATATACTCTTGAGCGTCCCTCATTGTCTAAGTGATCCATCGAAGTCTCTTGACAGAAGTGGAAGGGGCTATTGTCTCTTCCTCTTCACTTGAAGGCTGTTGTTCTTCTTTAGAAGTCACTAATGGCCCTGGCTCAACCTTCAGAGCTTCCTGGTCCTCATCCTCTGTCATTAGAATAAGCTCATGGGATTTTCTGGATGCAAAGTCTTCCTCAAACTTTACATACCTGCTCACTATCTTCTTCCTCTGCTTTGGAATATAGACCTTGTAGGCCTTTGAAGTGTCACTATAACCTACAAATAAACCTAAGTTGCACGAAACGGGGAAACGATACGAAGTTTCCGAAACAGGTACGATACGAAACAGGCCCTCAAAAAATGGAAACGTCGGGGGAAACGCCGTATATAAAAAAATTAAAATATATATATATATATATATATATATATATAGTTTTAAAAAAAATAAAGCATTATATTGCAAGAAAAACATAATGATACACATAAATGACATTTTAGAAGGAAAACCATGTAGGAAGCTCCTCTTGCTAATGAAAGTGTGAGGAATGAGTGAAGCAAGTGGTTTCTTATAGCAAATGAAGGATATTTAGGGTTTTGGTTTACATCTAGAAGTTTCTTTTTTTAATTAAAACAAAAACACATAAAATCATCTTCATTCTAATTAGGGAAGGCCAAAAAGGCATTAACTAACATTAACTGGAAGTTTGGGGGCCCCACAGCCCCTTTATTTGCCTAAGTTTCCTTTGAAATCCGCGAAAACTTGGCCGTACGGGCGCGGTACGGCCTCGAAACGTCGGCGGCCGTACCGTACGGCGTTTCCCTTTTGAGAAACGCCGTACGGTACGATCGCCGACGTTTCGGGGCCGTACCGTACCCGTTTCGACGTACCGTACCGTTTCGGGCTCCGAAACAGAGGGGGGGGGGGCGTTTCCTGCAAGATAGAAATAAACCCTTCTTGCTAGAGGGTTCCAACTTGGCCCTCTTTTCTACTGGTACATGGATATAAATTGGACAACCAAATATGCAGAAATGACTCACCTCTCACTTCACACTAGTGAATTCCTTCTCTGCTGTCTTGTCCTCCAAGATATCGGGAGGACACTAGTTCTAGATGTAGATTTCTATGTTGCATGCCTCTTCCCAAAGAATCAAGGCCTTAGCAGCCCTTATGAAGGGTTGATTCTTCCGTTTAACAATTCCATTTAGTTGTGGGTTGTATAGAACCGTCAACTCCCTCTTGATTCCTACCTCCTTGCATAGACTCTCAAACTCCTTGGAGGTATACTCACCCCCATTGTCTGATCTCAAGACTTTGATCTTCTTCCTTGTCTTGTTTTCAACTAGAGCTTTCAACTCTTGAAACGTGCTAAAGACCTCATCCTTGGTCTTTAGGAAGTAGATCCATGTTTTGCAAGAGAAGCCATTAATGAAGTAAACATAGTACATGCTTCCAAAAGTTGATGCTATTGACATTGGTCTATGAACATTTGAATGCACTAGGTCTAGAGTTTCCTTAGACCTTTCCTCGCTGCTTGGGAAAGTAGCCTTGGCATGCTTGCCAACTGTGCACCATCTACTTACTCCATGCTGCTCAATACTTAACTTTGGAAGACCCGTGATTATCTTCCCCAGAATAGGCAACGCTCTGTGATGTAGGTGCCCCATCCTCTTATGCCACAAATCGTACAAGTTGTCATTGTTATGAACTAGGGCTCGAACAAGTTCACCCTGCAACCTGTAAATATTACTTTCTCTAACCCTTATTACCTGAGTTGTATCTGGGCTAGATTCCTTCATCTGATGAGGTCTTGTTGCTTCTTGAACTCAACTACAAAGCCCTTATCCTTCATAACTGAAACTTAAAGCATATTCTTTTAGAGACCTAGAACAAACAAGACATTGTCAAAATTTAAAGAGTTTCTTGACTCGAGCTAAAAGGGAATAGTGCCAACTCCTACTATTGAGTACTTGGCATCATCACCAAGCTCAACTCGTATTCCTGAGTCCTGTTTCGTTAGACTAGAAAATAACTGTTGGGTTGATGTCATATGATGAAGTGCCCCATTGTACACCTACCATGCATTACTCGGAACCGTGCTGGCAGAAAGGCAAGATGCCATCAAGAAATCCTTCTTGAACTTGGCAACAAACTTGTTCATCTGAGTTTTTGCAGAGGCTGCTACTTGCTTCTACTGCTGCTTTGCTTTACCCTTCTTCTTATCTGGACATTGTGATGCATAATGACTGTGCTTATAACAAATGAAGCACTTGATTTTACTCAAGTCTTTCTTCTTTGGTTGTGAGGTTGACTCCTCACTCTTTCCCTTACCCTTGGTGGGTCCTTTACTTTTTCCCTTATTTGTCTGACCAAGTAGGGCTAGGTTCTCATCACCACCTTTCTTGCCGACCTTTGGCACCATCCAAGTCTCCTCCTGGATAGAGTCATCCCACAACCTTTCAAAGCTAGGAAGGTTCTCATGAGCACAAATACCTTTGACAAATGGTTCCCTTGAAGCTGGGAATCCATTCAGTGCCATGTTCACTAGCTCTGCATTTGCAACCTTCTCCCCAACTGCTGCAACCTTGATCACAAATTTGTGTGAATTTCATAAGGTAACTAGTGACTGAATCCGATCTGGTCATCTCTATGAATCTGAGTTTGTTTTGCAATATCATCTTTCTGTTTACGTTCTCACTTTGGTAGAGGCTTACCGGGGCATGGAATTTTTTATTTGTCGTCTTCTTTCCATATATATGGGGTATCAAATGATCCTTTATGGTGTCCATGATCATTGGCTTGGCCTTCACTTCCTTCTTCTTGTGAGCTACCAACTGCTGCGGATTTGTAGGTGAAGGCACAACATCCTTTACAATATCCGAGAGATTATTCTCTTCCAATAAGAGTGTAACCATCACTTTCCATGATAGAAACTTTCAGGCACCATCTAGTCTATCCTTGAATTTGAGGCTAGTCGAGGCCATCTCTGAGATCTAATCCACAAATTCCCAGATCTGAAAATTATTCTCTAAAATAAATATTGAAACCCTCTCACTACTAGTCCTTGTTTCCGCCAGTTGATTTACTGCTGTAAATCCTTGAGAATCTCAATTGGAGAAATAGCTCTGATACCATGTAAAATTTTCAAACCTAGGTGACTGCTGCCCTTATGTTCTCACGCTAAATGACTCAAACAAAATTTATTTAATAACAAAAAATTTAATTTTTGAACATTGCATCAATCACACAAATAGCTGAAAAATGAACAATGAAAGAAATCAAACACATACATAGGGATTTCTCCTTCAAATCAACTTTTCATTCTTTTTATCAAAGCTTACAAGGTGACTTCTGCAGCCTGCTTTTAAATAGCAGCTGTACGGTCAATAAAATCTCCTCAAAGGGTAGTGTATGACCTGTGAAAAGGGGGTATAGCTACAACAATACAACCTACTCTATTTCTGCCATTCCTGGACAGCAAATTGCTCTTTCTCGTTTTCAATCACTGAAGTTGTATGGTCTGTGCATGAAGAAAAGACAACTATAGCGGTCGTATGAACTGTACGACCTGTTGTACTTGCTGGTCTCTTTAGCAGATCTACTATTCTTCTCTTCCAGATGCACTCTTCTTTCCTCTAGTCGTCTTGCTCTCTTCTCATGTGTGTGAGATCTTTCCTATCTTGTCCTATTTATGCTTTGGAAGAGGATAACTAATCTCCTCAATCCTAATTGCCACCTATCTCAATCATGAGATTTACTATGAAGATTAAATCCTTATCTAAGTCACTAATGTTCTAGAACTTCTAAAACATTCCATTTAGATTCCTAAGACTAGTTGACTTCAAAACATATAAGACTTTTACTTTTTGTTTTATTTTTTCAAGTGAAATTACAAGATAGAATTAGCGATCACCTTTCCAAGGTGGTCACCAAAGAAATGTCTCAAATCACTTCCAGCACATTCACACTGAACCTGTGCAAGAAGTTCCTACTCAAGCTACATTTCTCAACACTTCAGATCCTAATAACTATAGGACCATCATGATTGCACACACCTTGGTTGGATTCAGTGCCACGGTTCTTAATGTATGGTTTTTTGATCATTTAGAGAGGTAGTGACTTGGGGCTAAGGGAGATATAGCCTTTTGTAGAGAGCATCGGACTATTGTTCATATAAATACTCTCCGAGCTATCATTGAAGAGGCGAGGCTGCGTTCTTCAATGTTCTTCTGTTTCTTTATTGACTTCAGGAACGCTTTTGACTCGGTTTGGAGGGTGATGCTTTTTCATAGGTTGTCGGACATTGGTATATTTGAGATCTTGCTTGATGTTATCATGAGGCTCTATGAGTTGGTCATTAATAGAGTTCACACCTCTTACAGTGTATTTGATTTTATTTGAAGCATCACCGGGGTTAGACAAAGTTGTTCCCTTTCCTTGACCTTATTTGTTCTTTATATTGATGAACTTGAGACTTTTCTCATAGAGCATATCCAGGAGGGGCACAGATGTCTGCTACATCATTTCTTGATTGCCATTCTTCTTTTTGATGATGATGTGATGCTTCTGGCCTCCTCCTTGAGGGATTTCAAAGATAGATTGATGCCTTAGCTAACCTCTTTAAACTTAGACACTTGATAATGAACCTCTTTAACCGGACGGTTCAGTACGAAACCGACCAAAAACGATTCAGTACTGCCGGTCCGACCGTTTTTGCCTTGAAGGTCGGTCCGACTGACTGGTTTTGCCGGACCAGGCCGGTTCTGATAACACTGATATATACATCTCTCTCTATCCATGAAGAACTGCAAAAAATTCTCTCTCTGAAATAAAGAACACTACCACACCAATCCTGTACTTGTACCTGTATGGGAACCAACCTTGGCTCAAACAAAGCTATCTCTGAATGCCAACCAAAATAGAACATGCTGGCTCTTAACCCTCAGGATTTTCGAGTGAAAAAATCCAGGGATTAACACAACCTCATATACATACGTGGGAATACAATTAATGGGTTGAAGGTTCAGTTTGAGACATGATTTCATGCCCATGCTTAGTAAAGGTTATTGATCCATTTCTGTGCTTGAGGGACTGTGCTTCAAATACATTTTCAAGATATTTATGCCAAATTACACCCTTTTGATGCAATTATCTAGCTCCCAATACTATATGGCTCTAAGGTCTAGGGGCCTAGCTTTCTTTTACTTCATTGGGCTAAAGTTGAGGGAGTCCAATACCTTTTGCTACAGTGCACAATTTGTTGTAATTGGATAGTTCCACAAGTCATCATTTAGGTTGAATTTAGTGCTCATCCTATGCACCTCAAGAGTATTTTTAGATTTGTTTCATTTTTCCAGAGGATAGGATATCTCGGTTAAGTAGCATTGAAATGAGAGCAACACCCGTTCTTGGCACTTTGCTCCTCAGAGGAGCTTTCTTTTGCTTCTGTAGGCCTACCCCCAAGATGACAATGATGCTGGTTCTTTGAGGCATCTTTGCTAATCCAATATGTTGGCATTTCTATTGATCGCTCATTTCCCTTCAAGTACTTTCTTGATGCTCTTTGTCACCTCTTGCCTTGCAAGTAGGAATTGTAGAAGGTGATGAGAGTGGATATTTACAGATAGTACTTACATGTCACCCTAGATTGCCACTCTCAAGGACCTCCCACCTAAGATGTCCTTCTATTTTGAGCATTTCATGCAGTTGAGGGATGGCCTTAGTATTAAAAATGAATATACTTGAAAGCAGTGGATAGAAAGCCTTAGGATTCCTTTGCACTGGTTTAGAGTTTGTTCACATCCACTGTGGATTGAGAGAGGTCATCACATTATGTGATTAGAGAGGATCTCTAAGGTTTTTCAGCCGTAGGACATCTAGTCAGAAGAGTATTTTATCTTTGGTTGCCATATATACTATGAGATCAGAGGGAGGTTGCATTGTCTTTACAGAGAGTTAGGATGATCCCTCACACTCTTTTGATACTCAGACTAGAAGTGTCTAGCTCTTTTCCTGAGTGCAGCACTGGGATTTAGGAGAAATTTTACAAGGTCCACCCAAGACAAACCTTGTTAGGTTGATCACTTCCTTTTTTGCCTTGATCTCGGTAGTAGAAGATCGTAAGCCAATTGCATAATCCAATGAGACATCAATTTTTAGATTAGTGAGACTTTGTTCTTCTTCTACACCCACAACTAGTAGACTGATTCACACCAAGGCCTTGAGGAGACTTCGCTCATAGCATAGTTTAGCTACTCACCCCTCCATCTTGAGTACTCAGAGCTCCATCACTGGGTGCTTCCCGATGGCCCCGACTGTTAGGAGAGTTGCAACTAATGCTTGGATTCCGCCCTACAAGTTTCTCTTCAGAAGATATTATCAGACAGTGTATGGACCCCTTCTCTATGGTTGATGAATCTGCTGGGGCATTGTCTTCTTCTTCCTCTCCTCATTATTCTTGTAGCTTTGATGCACTTTTAGATGCTGCTTTGTTCCCTTTTCTTAGTTGGGGATGGGTAGCTGTTTTTTGTTTTGTTTTGACGTCAGCATATTATGTTCAACATGGGTTTTGTATTTGTATTATTTCTGGTTACTATTGTTTAAAATTAAACTAATTAGCTTAAAATTTTTTGTAGATTAGTGATAGGAGTTGCTTTTGCACTCACCATGTACTTGCATTTCTTGTACTTTTGGGTCCTATTGAACTACTATTATCTTATTAAAATTAAGAAAACCCTCTTATCTTAACTCAACCAATTTAAAAAATCAGAGCCTCGAACAAAATTTCTTCAGAAAAAAGGCTTTCTGTGGATTTCACTTCATCTCATGCACTAATTATACCTAGATTCTGGATTTGTCTGCTGCTGCTGTGCTCAAGCTGTCTTTGCAGTTTTTCTGTTATAGGCATTCTGCAGTCACCTGCGCTTGTTACAAGCCTATTTATGCCCTCAATGGCCATTTGGGTGTTGCTACATGCCACTTTAGCTTGTTTGGAGTTTGTTCATGCCTGATGAACGTGGCCCTTTGTTGTCATCTTCTCTGTGGAAAATTCGTCGCTTGTTTTGGTCAGGCCTGCTTCTGTGCCCTGATGTCACATGTCCTTCTACTACAATGCTTATCTCTACATTTGCATAGTCTAGGTGGCGTCTGCTTTGTGATTCTATCTCTCTTGTCTCGGATCTGTGCCCTTCTATGCAGTTGCAAGTGTTCCTGACTATGCATGCATGCCTCACACTGTGGCATGCAATATATCTATGATTTGTGCCCTTCTGTGTGCCTTTATCAATTTAGTTAGCACGTGCAACCTCTCCATGGCCACAAAATCTGTTTGCATATGTAATTTGTGAGTGTGCCTGACTATGCATGCATGCCTCACACTGTGGCATGCAATGTATCTATGATTTGCACCCTTCTGTCTGCCTTTTTCAATTTAGTTACTGTGTGTGCAACCTTTTCTATGGCCACATGATCTGCCTGTATATACAATTTGTGTGCATACATAACAATGTGCCTTATGATTCATGTATTTTGATGGCTGTCACCTCAAGTGCTTTCCCTGTTGAGCCTCACTTTGATTCTCTTTCTCTCTCTCCCTTGTGATTTCTGCTTCAAATTTCTCATGTGAATATTGATTATTCTTTTCCCACGTTGACTTTAGAAAATTATAAATAATGAATTTGTTTAATAAATAAAATAAAATAACTTATCTTATTGGTAGGTTTGCCAACAATATGTCCAATGTTGGCATCTCTTCTGGCCTTGCTCTAATATTTTGTGCACTACAATCCCTTTGTTCGTTCACTGTGGTTTTCACAGTCCCTCTTATTCTCCTTCGTGACGACTCTATGGATTCTTTTCTCTGTGGCTCTGATACTATATTTGAATTCCGCACAAACAATGGCATATATTACATTGTCTTTTTCTTTAATACCCACTTTATTATAAGATAAGATAATTTTATTAATGACCAACAAATGATGAAAAAGCAGGTCATATAAAAGTATTTTTTAAGCAACTCAATTTGAGATATTTATAGTCTGTTAATTTGAAAGCCCAAGAACTCTAGGCTGCTTCATATCATTTTGATAAATTCTGTAGTCTATAAAATCGTTTTCTTAGTAAAGGATAGATGATAGTCATTCGTCAATCTATATCATTCTTTTTTATGAGTGATTTGTTGTTTTATTCTACTATTTTTGTTCTTCAAATCTGTCAAACACTAGTTTTCTTCACACTGATAGTAATTCTGTAGCCTGATAACAAGGAACTCAATTACCTTGTTCTATTAGCTGTTATGTTTCATCTTGAGAGAAGTTTTGGTTGTTAGTAGGTGGTCCGTTTTCTTCCCTTAATATAATCTCTAGTGGCCTATCAATATGCACCAGAAGATTTCTATGTCAGGTTGAGTGGATCCTGAAAAATGCTTTGCTATGTTTTTGAGGAGTGCTGACCTCATTTTGATTCCTTTTAGTTCCTGCGCTTACTACTACCATTTACCGTTTCCTTCCCATTCAATTATGTTGCTTCCCGGTGAAATATTTCTCATATTTCTTAATGTTATATGTGCTGAGCATTTTTGGGTATCTTAAGATGGAATTACCTTATATTTTAATTCTCATAGCTGCAGTGAATTAATACCTTAGAATAACTGGAGTGCTTCTTGTTAAATTGTCTATAATTGCATTGCAGCAAAGCTACTTCTCTAGATGGCACGTTTGCTCCTGCATGGATAGGTTTTGGAAATGCATTTGCTGCTAAAGATGAAAGTGATCAAGCAATGGCTGCTTTTCGAACATGTGCTCGGTTATTTCCAGGGTAAGTAGATTGAAGAACATCGCATGTCTTGTTTGCTTTTCTATCTACATTTCTAATTCACCATGTAATTGTATCCATATAATTAGATTGTTGCTGCACAAAATTTCATAGTTATGAGATACCCTGTGAAATCTTGGGCAGTAGTCAAGAAGCTTTAAGTGAGGAAGATGTATCTCTCCTAACATCCAAGGCTGATTTCCAATTTAAAGAAGAAAAGAAGCAGATCATAATGTAAGCTCGTGCAGAATTTTTGTTGTTGTCTTCTAATAATTTGAAAAGCTTGTAGAGGAGGTTTCAGTGTTTGGGAACTTCTTTCTTCCATGGTGTTACCACCCAAACTAGCAGCCCCTGGGGGATGCTATGTGTTGATTTTCAGAACCCAACACCTGGCTGATAATCTCAAATGAAATCACTTCATAAATTAAAAGCACAACTGAGTTTTAACTAAACAACGGAAGCATTAACAACAGAAACCAAACACATTTGCACACGCAATTTTCGGGTAAACCCCTGGAAAAACCCTTGTGGGAAAACCAGTTCTGAGTTTGATTTTATTAAATAAAATCCTGGGCTCCTGTCCTGAGATAATGGTCCATCAGAGGAATTACAATGCAGCAATAGCCTAGCCCACTTGGCTGCTATCTCCTTGCTGCCCCTTTGCACACTTCCTCAGCCCTGCCCACTCAGTTACAAGTACACGAGCAAGACTCCCTCTTGCTCCTATGCTCTCATTGTGTGCCTCTCACTCTCCTTAGATCTGTTTTTATACTTTCCTCATGACTAAAACCCTATCTCCAAAGTGATCAATGATCAAGATCTGATCTTAATCTCTTGTGATCAACGATTGTGACTTAATCTCTCGTTGAGATGACTTAAATCACTTAAGTCACTCAACTTTATAAAAAGTCACTTTAGTCATGAAATAAAAGCCACTTTAACAATAAAGTTGATATCTAGAGAGTGTCGCTTAGACACTTCCACATGCTAGGCACCGCGAATGCAGAAATACCTGTTCGAGCTACCCCAAAAACTAACACTATGGGGATAGCACAATATGGGAAATGCACCACTGTAACCTTAGTATGATTTCCCCTTCACTTTAAGCCAGCTCCTAGAGATCGAGGGGGTGTCCCAAATCCTTCCAATTACAGACCTCAATATACGTTAGATAGACCAATGCCTTAGTAGCCAAATTCCTTAAGAATATTCAACCAAGGGTTAAGGCAATAAGACTACAATACAAAGAGGGTTAGGAGCTACTTATAAAAGTGCCAAGATTTGATATAAATATTCTATAGTAGAAAATACAAACCAACACTATAATGTTAATTCTTGAATACTAGATCTGATTTGATCTTCCTAACAGTTTTATGCCCAGAACAAATTACTTAACACAACAAATATATTTCTGAACTGTTGAAAACAAATACATTGGCATTCTTAACAATAAAATGCAGTGGAAATTCAAGTATAAACATAGCCACACATATATGACACAGTTGTTTACCCTGGAAATCCAACTTGGGAAAACCAACATTCAATTTTTCTTTTATTATTGGCCCACAGAGAATTCAGAAAAGTACAACAGCAATTCAGAAAACCTGTAACTCAGTTTTCTGTTTGGAAAATCCACCCACTGGAATCAGCCCCTACTCAGCCTCTGTTGGAGAACTCGGCCCTGTAGAAACCCCCAGCTTGATGCTCCTCTCTCTCTTGTTCGTACGACAACTCATGGATTGACCTGCGCAGATCTCCCACGTGCGACTGGTCCCTTCTCTCGCTGGATTGCAAGCTCGACCTCTCTCCCTCTTGGATTCTCCTTGCTGTTCGTTGTCTTCCCCTTTGCCACTGAGTATCTCACTCTTCTCTCTTGAGAAAATCTCTTTCTCAATCACTGCAAATGAATCTCCCATTCACTTTCTCATGAATGTGTCTTTATCCTCTCTATTGATGTTTATATGATTCTCAGATCTAATAGTTATTGCCTTATGATTAATAACAAGATTCACTTTCATACATCAATTATCATAGAATAACCATACAGTGGAAATCTCCACTATAACAATGCAGTGGAAATAACAAGATCTATAAGTATTTACCATGCACAATAGACACAAGAACACAACACAAGAACGCAAGAGTTTATCCTGGGAAACCCAAACTTGAGAGAAAACCCAACAATCTTTCTCTAGAAGAATTCAGTCCAAGATATTACCAGTACATCACCATCAATAGCCAAAATACCATACAAAGAAGATCCTCCCCAAGGCTAGCATCACCAAGGCCCAGCGCCTCAATAAAATGACCAAGAGCAACCAAACAAGAGCTTCTCCAAGTGTGGCGCACCCTCCAAGATACCAGAAAACCAAAAATAGCAAAATTACCAAAAACTGCAGCTGCAACTACCTTGTGCGCATTGCAAAAGGTGCTGTCTGACTGCCCAAATGAAATGAGCCAATCCTGTATTTACACTAATCTGGGCGTCAGTCTGGGGCGGACTTCTTATTTCTAGGTCTTCAATTTCTTTATTAATTTCCTGTGGGGTCGACTTCTCTTCCTGGGTTTTCAATTTCTTCATGGGGCTTCTTGTAATGGTATAGATGGGTCTTCTTGTACTTTCTTGTGGAGAATGACTGCCCGAAGTTGCCAAAATCCAACACTCCCTCTCAACGAGGGAGGCATTCTCCATACTTGGATTTCTTCTGTCATAGAAAGGTTGTCTTGATGAGCCATGTTGATATGCCATCTCGACACATGCATTTCGTCCCAGAATATGCATGTGATAACATCTCGAGTCCATCCACTACTTGACAGGAGAAGGATTACACCTAGGTCATTCACCACTAGCATAGCCCCGTGATTGAATGAATCATTACCCTTGGTCATATCAACACTAGCAAAGCCCCGTGAGTGAATGAATCATTACCCTTGGTCATATTAGCACTAGCATAGCCCCATGCACGACCAATCTGGGATAATGTTTGCCTGATACTTATTTGGGCTGGTCACCACTAGCAAAGCCCGGTGGATGAGTGAGTCATTCTCCTTTGGTCATATCAGCACTAGCATAGCCCCGTGCATGACCAATCTAGGAAGAATGTATGCCCGAACCTGGATAACATCAACATACTTGGGCCATTCATCACTAGCAGAGCCTTGTGAGTGAATGAGTCATTCTCCCCTTGGTCATATCAACACTAGCATAGCCCTGTGCATAACCAATCTCTGGGAACGTCTGCTCGAAGTTATCAACATACATGGGCCATTCACCACTAGCAGAGCCCCGTGAGTGAATGAATCATTCTCCCTTGGTCATATCAGCACTAGCATAGCCCCGTGCATGACCAATTTGTAGAACATCTGCCTGATGTTAAAACATCAACGCTCATCACTAACCAAATCAACATGGCTAATCCTGTGTATCATCCTCCTCTGCCAAATCAACATGGCCACTTTGGAAGGATATCTGCAATCTGCTCATCTGTCGATAAGTACTAGAGCTTCACTGCTCCCTTCTGTACCATGTCTCAGTTGAAGTCCTGCAAGAAGCTTCGGAAGCCACACTGCTTCACGACTTGCGATAGTGGCCATGGCATACTCCGACTCTGCTGTACTGAGTGCTACAAAAGCATGTTTCTAGCTTATCCCAAAAATCATAATTGATTCCAAGCTGAAGCAACACCCCGAGGTGCTCAATTTGTCTACTGCACTCCTTGCTCAATCAGAATCTGTATATCTTTGCAACCTTACTTAATCACCTGAGACAAATCATATCCAACTGTACCATGCTTTGCTGCCACCCACTGGAACTGCCTTGGCTTCAATCAAATACTGTCTCAGGGCGCCCATTGCAAAACAAATATCTGGCCTGGCATTAACCAGGTACATCAAGGATCCAATCAACTACCTGTACATCGTGGGATCCACCAAATCTGAATATGGAGTAGAATAACTCAACTTCTTCAGATTTGTCATCATAGGTGTAGTCATGGACTTGCAGTCCATCATAACGAATCTCATCAATATCCCCTAAATGAGGAAGATCTCATCTGATCTTGTCACACCTCTAATCCCAAGAGTACATCCGACCAGGATCCTCCATCTCGAGCTCTGAGGTCAACTCCCTCTGTCGCTGCTGTCCAGTCTGCTTCACTGACTGCTCCCTCTATGAATGAGACAAAATCCATACACATTCCTCTTGACTGGTTGACTCCTCTGTCACTGTAGCAAGATCTACTAAAACAAGTGTATCCTCCTAGGAGATCTCACATTTCCTCGAAGCCTCCTCAAATCATGACACCTGTCTGTCAGTCCTGGAGGATGTCTCTCTCCCACCTGAACCTGATGGGCGAACTCCCTTTGAATGATCAACTCTCCCTTTGAGCTAACTGACTCTCTCTGAGATCAGGCTCACTCTGAGTCTGCATGCTCCCTTTGAAGCTTGACTCCCTCTGAGTCTGTACAATCTCTGGAGCCATCTGCTCCGTCTGTATCTTTTGAAGTCTGATCTCCAATGAACTTTCCTGGGAGGCTGCTCCTCCCTACTGGATCTTGAGGGTTGACTCCCTTTGAACTCTGGCCTCGTCTAAACTGGTACTAGGTGGGGCCATCTGCCTCACCACTGGTGGAGCCACCTGCTCCTCACTATCAATCTCCATGTGGAACATTCTGTATCCCACAAAAAGTATCCTTTTTTTCGGAAGGTTCTAACTTCGTCTTCTTCGCCTTCGATATATGGATGCATACTGTCATGTACACAACTCTATGTCTGGATAGTCTTCTCGATGTCTCAAACAAGAGACCATCTAATCTGCAATCGTCACTATAGCTTCTTCTTAGAGCTACCACATGTGACCTGCCTGGAACAAGAGCAATAACAAGGGAAAATAGCAGACAAAAACAATATTCTTATGAATAGAAAATAGAAACAAGAACAACAAAAAATAGGAACAAGAACAATCGTCATTATAGCTCTTTCTCAGAGCTATCGCCTTTGACCTGCTTGGAACAAGAATAAGAATAAAAAACAAAAAACAAGAACAACATTTCTCTAGTGTTGCCACCAGTCATTCTTTCATGGTAACCTGCCCGGAACAAAACAAGAACAAAAGACAAGAGCAACACTTTTTTAGTGTTGTGACGTCCATAGTAACTTGCCCGAGACATAGACAACAACCAAGAACATCTCCTAGAAGAGATCAATTTCATCTTGTAAATCAGTGCATCATTAGTACTAAATAGTGAGCATTTACATAATGATCATAGTACCAACAATATTCAATACATTTGATAGCAAAAGTATTCGACAATAATAGAGCTCCTGGTTACAACATTTACTTAAGATGCATCAATATAAAATATCAAACGTGATATGCAAACCTGGAATATTGCTGCTGCTGTCCCTTTTGATTTCAAGTTGCCATATACTGTAGGAGATATCATCATTGCTGCCTCCAACTCTTGAGCTTCCTCTGAGTGCACTAGATCTATGATCCTTTGAAATTTGTAGCACCATCTAGCTTGTCTTCTAATCTCAAGGTTTGCGCAACTAGCAACTGTAATTGCAACTGACAACTACAACTACAACTGTAACTGCAACTGGCAACTGTAACTGCAACGACAACTGTAACTGCAACGACAACTGTAACTGACAACTGCAACTAGTAACTGCAACTGCAACTGCAACTGCAACTACTGCAATTGCAACTGCAACTACTGCAATTGCAACTGTAATGAGAAATTTCAACTTTCACCAAGTTGTAATCTGAGACCACCAGGAGGTGCGCTAGGCTAGGGTGAGTTGATATATGGCAAAATTAATCTCAGCGTCCTCCAATAAATTGCTCAACGAGCTTGACAAGTTCATATTTGTGCAACGACAAATTTCATGTGCATTGGCAATATTTCAACTAGCTCTGATTCCATGTTGATGTTTATACGATTCTCAGATCTGATAGTTATCGCCTTATGATTAATAACAAGATTCACTTTCATACATCAATTATCATAGAATAACTATACACTGAAAATCTCAACTATAACAATGCAGCGGAAATAACAAGATCTAGAAATATTAACCATGCACAGTAGACACAAGAACACAAGAGTTTATCCTAGGAAACCCAAACTTGGGAGAAAACCCAACAACCTTTCTCTAGAAGAATTCAGTCCAAGATATTACCAGTACATCACCATCAATAGCCAAAATACCATACAAAGAAGATCCTCCCCAAGGCTAGCATCACCAAGAACTAGCGCCTTAATAAAATGATCAAGAGCAACCAAGCAAGAGCTTCTGCAAGTGTGGCGCACCCTCCAAGATACCAAAAAACCAGAAATAACAAAATTACCAAAAACTGCAGTTGCAACTTCCTTGTGTGCACTGCAAAAGGAGCTGTCTGACTGTCCAAATGAAATGAGCCAGTCCTGTATTTATACTAATCTGGGCGCCAGTCTGGGGCCTACTTCTTATTTCTGGGTCTTCAATTTCTTTATTAATTTCTCATGGGGCCGACTTCTCTTCCTGTGTCTTCAACTCCTTCTCGAGGCTTCTTGTAATGGTATAGATGGGTCTTCTTGTACTTTCTTGTGGAGAATGACTGCCCAACGTTGCCAAACTCCAACACTCTCCTTAGGCTTTCTTTTATATCACTTCATCGACCAAAACCCTAACCCTTAATCTTCCAAAGTTATGGATGGCTAGGATTAAATCCTGAGCCTCACTTAAGATCAATGGTCAAGATTTGATCTAAGCCACTTAAATAATTTAAGTCACTTAACCTTAAAAAACCTTAGTCAATAGCCAATATTAATTAATTGGTTTAATTAATGTGCTTTTCCTATGTCAAACTTAGGAAAGAAAAATAAACGTCACTTACTTAATAAATTAAGCAAGTACCTAGGAGAGGCTTTGGACATCTTCTGCATGCTTGACACCTAGCCTATGCAGAAGTACCTGTTCGAGCTACAATCATCAATATATAAAATCACTCTTTAAGTGATGAAGTATGTACCTTATACCGCACAAGAATGAGATCTTGTTGCACAAATCAAGGGTAATTTATATACCTGAATTATACCTTGATTGTTTGCTGTAAATTGGACTAGCTTGCTGCTGTCCAAAGATTCAAGAATCTGAAATAAAATATTTAACGCAGAAAATTGCAGATTTGGACCTTAAAAAGTGACACAAGTGCTTAAAAGCACTTAAGATGAAAATCCTTGCATAGTTGCTGCTGGGACAAAAATATATTAATGTCAAAACAACCCAACAATGATAGTAAGCAAGTACAATTGAATCTTATCCAAACAATTACTTCAAACTTGCAAAATTCGTGCAAATCCCCAGAGGGTTTGACCAAAAGAATCACCAAAGTGAAATATAACAACAACGAACCTTCAAGGAGATGAATTTCACCATTAGAATACTTTAGATAAGCTTGATAAACAATTCCAAAGTGAAATAAGAGCAAGGGTAGCGTAGATTTCACCTTTTTAGGGTTAAACCCTAGCTCTAGGGTTTCAAGAATTCTGATTTTTTGTTGCTGTAATTAATTTCCAGAATTGAATAAAATCTTAAATCAGCCACAATAACGTTAGATAAGACAATAAACAACAAAGTAAGAGGGCCGATTTGTCTCTTAGGGATAAAATTCAATGATTTGGCACAATCCCGTGGAGGAAAATGTCTAGAAAACAAAGATAATCTTTTAGCTTCAATCTAGACAACAAAACAAATATTTTTGACAGTTTATTAATTTTCGTATTTTTGTATTTTATGGAACATAAAAGAAAATAATTAAATTTTAGGGTTTTTGGTTGGTGAATGTTGGGAGTTAGGGCTTAGCCTTATCTCCACCTAGGGCTTATGGGGTCAAGAAGTATGCCCCTCTAAAAATCAGTTATCCTTGTTTATGGATTAGAACTAGAGACTAGGGCCACAAGGCTAGTAGTCTCTTGCTAATCAAGACAAACCAAGATAATCATTGCCCTACAAGAAGGGTTTCCTCAAGGGAATAGCCTTCACCAACAAGATCAACAAAAGGATTCGAAAAAATGCTTGAAACCCTTGCCAAGGAGCATAGAACTAATCAAGACAAGTGACAAACCCTTACCAAATTGTTTTAGGGAAGAAGGAAGAGATAAAAACCCTAAACATCCTCCCTCCAATTAGTTGTTATCTCGTCAATGGATTGATCTTGCTAGTTTATGAAGAATCTTGAATAATCACGATAGCATTTGAAAAATATGCCAAGAAAAATAACCAAGAAAGATAGAGCTCCAAAAATTGGCACCAAGAATGCACCAAGTAAAGATCTTCTATTAAATGGATCCAAGAATAATCTTCAACAATTCACAACAAAATGAGTGAGAGGAGTGCCCATATTTATAGATGAGGCTCTCACCTCCTCTCCACTCTTTATTCCCCAAAATTAGGGTAAGGAATAAAATAAAATGACTTGCTATCCACACAAACTGGAGACTAAATAAAAAATACAATTAAATGATGCTTTACATTGTGAAAACCATCATAAAAGGCGACGATTTTAATAAAATATGCTCCAAAAATGCTCAAATAATGTCCATAAATCCTTGATATATATCTCCAAAGCTGGACCATGGCCATACCTAAGGTTAAAGCACCTCCACGAAGCATGGGAGTGAGACCCTGCAAGGCAAAAAATGAGCCATAAAACCTCCACCAACAAAAATGATGTCAAGCTTTTAAGAGGGCCGATTTTCCTTTTTTGGTAGAATGTGCCACTTGAAGAGGCTTGGGGAAGGTTCATAACGTGGCAAGGAATAATCCTTGGCCACTCATCTTGCAATGTCTAGCTCAAAGGAGGACGATGACCTCACCCCAAGTCATAAATTAACCCCAAAAGTGGACGACTTCCTTAAATTTCTGCATAAGTGATCAAATGATGGTAATAAAGTGCATCTACAATGATAGATAAGGGCTAAAGTAAACCCCAATAAGTGCCAAGTCACTTAAGTGACCTCCACATCATCAATTTAGCTCCAATTGAGCTCCAACATTCTCTTGAAGTGCCCCAAAGTAAAGTCGGCCCTCCTTTAGTGAGAGATTTGCTTCAAAAGATGGCAAAAGAAGGGGAGGTCCTAGCCTTTGACACATGGTGAGTGCATAGGATGTCCATGCAAGTGAAAATGACTTGTTCGTGCCTTGAAGAGGGTGACCAATGCCTCAAAATCTGTGCTATGCATGTAATATTGCCTCAAAAAATGTGCAACGTGACAATCATGTGAGAATAGCTTTCGAAGGCCTAAGTGTGGTACATACATAAGAAAGAAAGGGTCCATGTGGGTAAGGTCTGCTAAACCATGGGTATAACAACCCTTACAAAGCGCAATCACCTTTTACAAAGCAAATAATAATAAGTGAATAGCTAGAGGCCCCATGAATCATGTATCCTAGTAGATCCATCTTAGAATGCCCACATATCTATCGAGGACATAAATGGCCAACATCAGAGGAGAGTTACCAACTCTGGAGGAATAGTTGGTAGGAGCAATAAAACCAAGCACCCTGAGAATGGGGACTAAGAGGACATGCCATGACCATCCACATGAGGGGATTTAGGTAACCTCTAACCAACACTTGTAAATCAAAATCATCCCATCATGGCCACTTACAAGGAAAAAATCACACTTTGGGAACATTGGAGTGGTCACATCTTGTGAAAAAGTATAGGGTACACTTCAGAGAATGCCACTAAGTTCTTATGTGATTATAAACGGTTTTTGTGTAATGTTACCCCTCATATGGTATGAGGCCTTACAAGTGATTTTTATCATGACAATTGTGATTTTCATCACAACCCAGTTCTTCTTGTGATTCACATCATAGTTGTCATAGGCTTGTAGGATGATATTGATGTGACACATTGTTATTGGTGTACACACTTCCCTCAACACTTCCCTTATGACATTGTTGACCACCACCATTGGTGGGTGCTGGGGTGTCTGGAGGAGAGTTGTTATTTGCACACTCATTGATTTGTTTCACTCTAGAGCACATCACTATGAAGAGATTACTTTAGTGGTTTATCATTCCAGTTGTTGTATGATTAATGCTATGGTCTGAAATTTATTTCTGGGTTAATTAAATTCAACAATCAACTTGTTTAATTGAGATCATAAGGACTTTAGTCACCTAGGGCTGGATGGATTTTTCACAGTTCATGAATTGGAGTGGAGCGCTCCCCTTATTTGGCATCATTTCACACATTTGGAGGCATGGGGATATTCTACATTGCATGTGCTCCTCCTTGGCACAAGTTTTTATGTTGATCTAGTTAATGCCTTGGGGTTTGTTGGTCTTTCTAGCACTTGGGTGGTATGTGTGACATGGTTATTCATCACTTGTGTGGAGTGCTCCTCCTTTAGCACACACCTAGCCCTCTCAACAACTATGATTTGCATTGTCTAACATGGATTGAGCATTGGTTTGTGAACACCCTAGTTCATGTGGGGCTTCCAAGCCTTGGGATTGGTTGTTGACACCTTTGACTACTCGTTGGCATGGAACGCTCCGTTAATGATTTAATGGCACACATCTTGAGATTTAACTACCTACACATGTGAGATTTGATGGGGCCACCCCTTCTTCTTTGGCCTAGAACTTGTTGTAACTAGCTTTGTACAGAGATCTATGATAGCACACCTTCCTATCCCTTAGAGATATCTGTTTGTACACTTACTGAAGGTGGTTATGCATTGGAGGATGAGCTGATGGAGTTGTTGAGGAGGTTATCCTAGTCTTTGGGTTATTTTTAGCATGCTACTAACACTTGATTGCTGGTCTAGAGGAGGGCACCCTAGAAGAAGCGTCCACACATCCTTCTTCTTGTTTATTTATGCTCAAACAGCTATATTTGTTTTTGAATTCCTAGGAGAGATCATGAATCTAGTCTTGGATATTATTCTTTTATTGTCAGGAGGTTTTGAGCCGCTTCTCTCGATAAGGGAAGCTCCTCCTATTGTTTATAGTTGTTGAAAGTTTGGAGAATTATTAGAGACTATTGCTTGGAATTTTATTGGAGCTTCAGGCACATGTTTTGAACGTAATTTTTGAAAATTAATGCGCAGAATTTTTGCATCAAATGTGTTTCAAATGGCTGTAACTCGGGTAATTCTGTTCCTTGATTAGAAGAATTTTAATTGTGGTTCATCCCCCCTTTGTGTTCCTTCTGTCTGTTTCTCGAAAATATGTTTTCTGTAGGTTATTCATTCGAGCTATATGGTTTCATATCATCATAGGAAAATAACTTATATTGGCTGCCTTATAGTCTCCATATGCGCAACAGTACTTTAGGCACTAATATTACTTTCAACCAACAACAAAAACCTAATAAATCAACTTTCCTTTTCGTTGTTCACGAATCTGGAAATTATAGACATAGAAATCAGAATTCAGATTTGTCTTCCTAAGTCAAGAAACTATTCCTTGTGATTATCCTTTAGTTCACTTAGGGTTTCTTCAGGATACCATCGTGTCAGAGGAGAGCCAGCCAAAAGTGTGTGAAGGAGCTACCATGGTGATATTGGGTAGCCCTTCTTTAGTGCCCCAAAGGTCGTACTTGAGCTTTAGGACTTTCATTTCAAGAAGTAAGGGTTTTCTATGTAACAAGTTGCATAGCTATAGAGGTATGCCAATGAGGGTCAAATGTTGAAGAAAACAACTTTGGTCGCCTTAATGATTTTTTTATAGAGATTGCTTTTCAGTGAAGATAAATTTTATTAATTGAAAACATAGAGCACACGAGTGGTCCCTACCATTGTGTGCTTGATTGAGAGTATCAGCAAAATGAAAAGGGAAAAATTATGTTTAGAGGAAAACCATTTAGGAAGACAGAGTCCCTAGTTATCCTAGAGTACATGTGTAAAGTGATAAAATCTATCCAAAGTTTAGCTGCCACTATGCCTTGCTTCTTCAGTTGGGAATGCATGGGCTTCTAGAATGGCATTACGTCATTGGAAACACATGTATACCTCAAGAAATAACTCTTTGGGTGACCCCTATGGTGTTAACATCTACTCTAGGCCAGTTTGATTTTACTTAATCATTTTGGGAAAAATTTACCTATTATTGGTGGGCTAATTTATGTTCCTTATTTATGGTGAGGACACTAACGTTGCACCAACATTTGTGGTATTGTTCTTGTGATATAGGAATTGAAAATGTAAAATTTATTGTTCTTTTTGGAAATTGGCACATATTTGTAATATCCTCAACGCACATCCCAATGGCTTCCATTTGTTTGAGAGACATAAATTGCATGTTCTTTTTATTTCTTAATCATTGTCAATTCACATTTAAATTTGTTTCTTACTTTTAGAATATGAAATTTGTTATTTAAACGTCTTTGCTAGAGTAAGTAATAGGACACATTGAATTATTTGTTGAAAAAATGCAGGTGCCATTTACCTACATTATATATTGGGTTGGAGTACATGCGAACACACAGCTATAAAATCGCTGAACAGGTCCTTATTCAGTGTTTGAAATAACATTATATAGTAGATAATTTCAGCATGCTGTCAATGAAGGCTTCATTTAAATTATGCGTTTGAAATTTGAATGGGTCTCATAGTATGAAAGAAAACATTGGCTCTTTACATGAAACTATGAGTAAATATGTTTTCCTTGTGTTATGTGTAAGAAAATAAAATAAGTGAAAGTCCCAAAACCCTAGAAGTTACTCATTTTAGTCCTAGTTTTGAATTTCTTTATGTTGCATGAGACACCACGTGAAATTATTATTTTTAGTCTTTGACATAATTTTGTTAATGATATAGTTGTGTTCAATTGGTTTTATTTTTTTGTTTGAATGGGATTCTCTCCATAGATGATGTCTGTAGCTTGGGGCAATTTATGTATGCTTTAGAACATTTATCATTGATAGTCTTTTGGATTTAACAACTTCTTGTGTAAACATGAGGATTGAGGACATTTCTGAGTTATATTTGCTGGTTTTAATAACCGGCAGCAAATATTCAGAAACATGTATGAAGCAAGGGACACCAACAGTTTCCATTCAAGAAACCCCTGAAGGGGAAATTGTATAAAAGTAAACCATTCTTGTGTGTGTTTCTATTGTACAATTGGTCCCTTTATGTAACAATAGGTGACCATAACAGCTATGTCATAATTAGATGCTTAGTTCAACCATATGCATAACTATCTCCAAAATATCTCCTTAAATCTTTCCATGAATCTCTCAAGTGATCTTCATCCCTAACTTCTCTCTTTTTTCCTCATCTCTGATTCTTATGTAGACTTCTATGCTTGGTCTACTTCATTATCATATTACAATGTGTTCATTAAACATCATGTTAATTCTGTAGCTCAGAAGGTGTCTAAGCATTGGCCTAGGTGTCCAAGCATTGGCCTAGGTGTCCAAGCATGCTTAAGGACACTAAATTAAATACCCAGATCAACATTTAATTGTATCCTAAGTTTTAACTTAGAAAAAGCATAAAAATCACTTTAATGATTTTTCTTGGCTTTATTTCACTCATATTTCTAAAGGGACTTTTGGAAATTAATAATTCACTTAAAGTGAATTTCTGGAGGCTTCTAGAAGACTCTCGGAAAAGTGAGTTAACGTGATAAAAAACGAGGCTGAAGGGTGAGAGAGACACGTTTGAGCTGAGAGCTTAAGAGGGCTATTTGGTCGAGGAAGAGGGCGAATTTGCAGCTGGAGGAAAGACGTTTTTGCAGGGCCAAAAAAACAGGGCCAAAAAAGTTGGTCCGAAAAAGTAGGGCCGAAAAAGTTGAGTCAGAAAAAGATGATATGAAAAAGCAGGGACGAAAAAGCATGGCCATATAGGCCGAGTTTGTTGCGCTGTAATAAATTTCTGAATTAGCTGCTGTAATTATTTTCTTCCTTTGAAGCCAATAAAATCCCCTCTTTGCTAGTTTTCCCCATAGTCAGGTTTCGAGGGTAATTTCTGGTGTTAGTGTTTTTTATGTGCTTGGTTTATGTTGCTTATGCTGTGCATTTAAAAGTTAAAAACTCAGCTATATTTTCTGTTACATCATTCAAAATTTTATTTCTGGTTAAAGATTAATTTTGGGAGTATAAAACTATTGGCAAATTAACTTTGCATGCTGGGTTTTAGAAATTAACATGGTATTAGAGCTCAGCCTCTGAATACAAAGGAGCCAAGTTGATTTCAGGTGAACCAAAGACAAAATTGTTAGATTTTCTTACATTTTCAGTAGCAATAGATTTACCGGATTATTTTGATCTTCTTTTAACATTCAACAATCATATTCTGAAAATATAAGCAGGATCTAGAAACAGATAGACAAGCACAAGAAGACACAAAGATTTATCCTGGGAAAACCCCAAACTCGGGGAAAAACTTAGCCAACTTTTCTTATAGAGAATATTTCTGATAATACAGTACAACCATGAACCAACTCTATTCACAAGAGCATAACCAACAATGAAGAAACCATGATAACAAGTACTTATCTCTTCTTCTTGTCAAACCCTAGCGAGAGTAGACAACTGAGTCACCTCACAACCCTAGTGCAACTCTTCTAGAGGTAGCGCAGAAGAGTAACCACCAAGAACCACCAAGAACCCTAGTTGCAGTGTCTCCTAGCGTTGCCTCAGACTTGCACCTCCTTTTCCTTTTTTTCTTAGATGATGAGATGAGTGTGTGTGTGTTCAAATGAGCAAGGCGTTACCTTTATTTATACTAGTTTAGTGACTTAGCTGGGGTCGGCTTCTCTTCCTGGAAATTCTATTTCCACTTTATTATTTTCCTGTGGGCCGACTTCTCTTCCTGTAAATTCTATTTCCACTTTATTATTTTCTTGTGGGTTGACTTCTCTTCTTGGAAATTCTATTTACACTTTATTCTTTTCCTGTGGGCCGACTTCTCTTTTGGGGTTTTTCATGCCTGAGAAGGATTCTCTTGTTCATAGTTTGATGATTACCTTTTATAGTCTATTGTTATCCTTCCCTTGAGCTTGGTATTCCAATATTAACGAGTTGAGATGTATACAGATTTTACCTTGTGCTTTTGGTAGATCTAATCCACTTGTCTTAGTCATGTTGGAGATGTGATTATCTTTGTAGGATGTCTTGAACAATTCTTGATGTGGTGCTAGAAGATTTTGGCCTGTGAATCGTGATGTTGACTTTAGGGGTGCTGGAGTTTTGACAATTTATTGTCAATGTCTTCCTTGTTTTGGAGTGACCTCAATGTTCCGCAAGAAGTGGTGATCTAGGGTTATGTTCCTTTAGTTTCACAGATGCTCATTGTTCTATTGGATCCCCTAGCAGAGGGGAGGAGGAAGTAGCTTGGTTTGGTGGTATAAACCAAGTTGCCTTGTATTTTTCTTGCATGTTCCCCATCTTGAGGTTGTGTTGTAGATTGATTGGAGAGAGACAGACCATTGTGAGAAATGATTGCTTGGATGTTGAGGTGTGTGGACTTGTACTTGTGGGTGTCACTCTTGTAGGGTAGGCATGGTGTTCTATCATGATGGAGGATGATTCATTCAACTTTATGGAGGAACTTGAGTTATTGATTGTAGTTTCAAAGGGAGTTGATGGGTGTTACAAAAAACACTTATCTTGTAAAGAACGAGGGTTAACTTTTGGGGTTCCTCCAAATCTGTTTTCACCTTGCTAGGAAAGGGCTATGTCTCCTAGCCACTTGGTGATGCTTCATGGCAATATGGATGTCTCAATTTGGTTGGATGCTTGACCTTGGTTAGAGTACTAGCGTGGCACCCTTACCTAGGAGGTTGTTACCCTAATCGACATGATGACTAACCCATTGGGTGCACACAATGGGGGAGTCGATTGCTCGATTAGGAAAAATGCCTACCCAGGTGGAGTGTTGGGTATTAGGAGAAGGGAACCTACCCCATGGAGCTTGGGACTATGATTTATATCTTGAAGGTTGGACTCTTGACTTGAGGACACTTAGGTTGAGGGGCATACTTCATGGATGTCGGTGATGGACCCAGACACATATGTTGAGAAGGAGCATTGGAGCCTTGTGACCACATTGGCACACATGAGAATGGCATTGGGCACATGAGAGTTCATGTGGTATAGAGTTAGAGGAGTGCCTTGCATGGGGACACTTGGAGCTAGATGCTAGGGTTCATGATGAAACCCTAGAAGAGGACAAGGGGAGAGAGAGGTCTTGGATGTTCATGGAGAGATTGCTCTTGTGTGATGCTACGGTTTGTGCTATGCATGTAAACCCTAGAGAAGAACATGGTGTTGAAGTTGATGATGATTGTTATGACTCTTGTTGTAGCACTAGGGTTTCTACCCTAGTAGAAGACATAAAGAGTGGAGTTATTGCCTTAGATTGTTTTGGAGCCCTGTTTTGTGTGATGTAAGGCTAGAGCAAGATCATGGAGATATAAGTTTGGGAGAAAACACAATTATTGTACTCTTGATGTTCCATGGAGGTCTTGGTGCTTGTGTTTATGCAAGAGTTGAAGACTTACATTTTGAGGATTGAAACACTAGGATGGACATATAGATTTGGAAGCTAGCACTGGAGTTGTCTTCCCATGTACTTCTGTGATGCAACATGGGTATGGTTTACAAACCCCAAGGAAGATGATAGTGCTAGTGTGGAGAGCTTGTGTGTTACAAGCTTCTTGTTGAAGCCAAGGAGGACTTGTCGATGTTGATGCTAGTTCGTTTTAGATCTTTGTTGGTGGCTAAGGTTTTCGTGGTTTTCCCTAGCTAGAGTTTGGAGAGCTAGAGATCGTACCAACTTTGTGATAAAGTTGTGGTATGTCCAAGTATTTCATTTTTTCTATATATTTATGAAGTTTCCGGCTGTCCAAAATTGTTTAATTGTATATTTGATTTTAAACTTGGATTGTCTTCTTGATTGGATAATTTCCAATATTTGTTGTTCATGCTGATTTGACATAACATGGGTGAAATTGTTATTTGATTTGACATATAATTTGAAGAGAAGGAAGTGGATTTTCTGCTGTAAAATATGCTATAACTGTAGATTTTCTGAGGTCCTATGAGTTTGCCAACTGGGTCTGTCTTTGACCATAGATTGGCTCTAAGTTTCAACTGTTTGG
Organism: Picea engelmannii; assembly: GCA_009831015.1. Taxonomy (NCBI): domain Eukaryota; kingdom Viridiplantae; phylum Streptophyta; class Pinopsida; order Pinales; family Pinaceae; genus Picea; species Picea engelmannii. Next base: position 262,845 of record ML782463.1, on the reverse strand, counting down.
CTGTCTTCTCTTGCTGTTTTAGGACAGCAAACAGTCACCAAACTTTCTGGTCAATGTTTAATGGTTAAGTGCTCTTTTAAGGTGCCCTTGCAAGTGTTTTCTTTACTCAATGTTAGCACATGCATAATACATTAAAACACATAACACTACCTCTAGATCTTTGAACTTTAAAATG
>ML782463.1:243307-256804 GCA_009831015.1 Picea engelmannii | reverse complement strand
GCCCTCCTCCTAGCAGATGTGATCACCATCAAATAAACAAGGCCTAAGCTAGATGCCTCTCTCCATGGAAGCATGCACCCAAGCTCTCCTCACCCTTTGCTTTTGTTCTCATTCTCTTGCCCTTTCTCCTTCTCCTCAAGTGAACATAACAAGGAATGAAGCCTCCATTGCCCCTTGCGCCCTCCTTTAGGAAGCATAGGGAATCCTAAATGATGGATGGATGAGATCATCTCATCTCATCCCTAATCAATGGTTGAGAGCATCTCACATGTATCTCAACTCAAAACCCACTTTCACTTAAGTTTCCATAGTTTCCACTTTATGTCTATTAATTCATCCACATTGTGAATTAATTGTCACTTTAGGTTAAAATGACCAAATTTCTCTTTTGACTTAAATCTCCTAAGTCAAAGTGAAATTAGACACAAAGTACATAGTACAAGGGTAATAGTCTCCCCCTTTGTGCTTAGAGACTCATAAGCATATGGGGACCACTTTCCAAGGTACCCAAATCTCAACAATAACAAAGTGATCTTTAGATCTGGTGTATGCTTGGAAAATTGTGCCCTAAGAGCTAAAACTTGTTGACATTTGTTTGGTTTCTTTTCTTTTGAGCTGCCTAGTGTGTTGGGTTCAAGTGAAGTGAATTATTGTCTGCTGTCTGTAAATTAATATTTCAGATCAGCGCTAAGGATGAAAGTTCACAAGGATTAGATCTAGGAAACCTCGAGTTGGAGGTAAAATTTTAGATTTGTCTTAATTGTCCTAATCAGAAATTTCAACAATATATAGGAGAAACTTAGAGGGCTTGATCTTCAACAAAATTCCCAAGCCCAAAATATTCGGTAACTTACTATCCTAGAAAATGCTTAACCGTTTCAGGCTTGTGACAAACCACACAATGGTCAGTTGTTAATCTAATGTGATGAAATTGGTTCTTTATTATTGAACTGTTTTGAAGAACTAACCATTCGAGCACTCAAGTCTTGAAAGAAGAATGGGGCTTTTGAATAAACTCTTCTAAAGCCACCTTCATTTGTGATCTTGAACATTCCACTTCCTTTTAGGATGATAGACCATTGAACAAGTTGGTTATACCTTGTCATAGAGTTCCTTGGTGCAGTTATCCATAAATGGCGTTCCCGCAAGACCATTTCTGATCGTTCCAAATGGGTCGTTGAATATACAAACTTGGCTTGAACTGATAGTGTTTTGGATCACTTTTTGGCTCACTCGGTTGATATAGTATTTTCTTCACTTTTTCATGCACTTCTTGACTACTTTTTTGATCATCTCTTCAGAGTATACAGATATTTTTTCCGTGGTGTTTATTACTGTAGAAAACCCTTTGTAGGGTCTTTTCAAAGGACAAACCGAGAAAATTATTCTATGAACAAAGAATGCGATTAAATGAAGAAGCATGGGATGGACTAGTGGGAAGACACCATCATTTTGAAAATGGTTTCATGGTTTTTGATTATATATGCACAAAACACTACTGTTATGGATCTTTGTTATTTAAAGGACTAGAAAGCATTTTAGCAAGGGGAGGACGTATAGGCATTGATAATGTCGTAAAAAATTTGAAAATATTACAACGATAACAACATTATAGCTAATTAATTAGGAACGGTTTCTTCTTTTGAATACACTATCTAGATATAGTTATATTCAAAGAAATCAATTCTAAGGGCCATCTATTGCCTAATACAATTGTCTTACTCTTTGGACTTTCGTACTATTTGGGATGGTTATCTTCAACTTCTTGCTAATGTAGTAGAAACAGTTGCAAGGTAGAGTTAGGTTATATTCATGAAAACGTATAGAAGAGATTAAGACCAGTGTAACTCCAAAATCAAATCCTCATAATTGTTGTTGTTCCCCAAAAGATATTTTATGGTTGGAGTTTCATTTTCCTTCTTTTGCATAGGATATTTTTATTTCTTACTCTTCTCTTCTCCTGGCTGCACTTTTAAAAAAAATTACATTTTCTTAGTTTTTCAATGTTAGTGGAATAATTTGTTTCCCAAATAGAGTTCTCCTTCATGGTAATTGCTAGGGATAAACATTTCTAAGTCTATGATGTCATCTGAGTTCTCTTTTATTTATTTCAATGGATATCGACTTTTGACATCATTTTTATATTTTAGGGTTGGGAAAATCTATAGTCTTGTCAACAATTTAAGTACAATATTTGTTCCTTTGCTAAAGCATAGAGATTTAAAGTGCTCAGTCAATTGTATATGATATAGAAGCATATTTTCTCCAAATCAGTATACTTGATATATATTTTTCTCTTGTTTCTTAGGAGTGTGTTGACTAACTAAAGTTTTCCTATTTCCAGTTTTTCATGCAGGCGCAAAGGATTTGCCCTACGGATCCTCTTGTATATCATGAACTAGGAGTCGTGTCTTATAAAACCCAAGAGTAAGAAAGTACAGTCTTAGGAGATTTTTCTTTTTGTCCTTTTTAATCTATATATGTGCTGCTCCCTTTTCATATTTTACTTGTCTTTCTTCGATCAGGGAACTAACTCATTTTTATTAGAGTTCATATGAATTTGATTTTAAAAAAGTTTCTTGCCTATGTTATTGAGTGCTTTCCTCCTCCCCTTAGATATTCCTTGATATGTATCAGATCTAGATCATTCTTTGATACATCTTGGATAATTCATAGTCTGTTCCAAAAGGGATAGAACTTGAATCTGTTTGGGAAATGGATTCCCTTGTCATATGCTTAGCAAAGATAAATGAATAGAAACATCACATAAATCAACATTTATAATAATTTTAGCAATTAGAGAACTGGATATATGCCAGTAGAGTTTGTTTATACCATACAACTGCCCATCAACCAGAGCTCTTATTGTGCAGATTTTTATTGTTTTGCCAATTAATAGAATAATGTTTAAAGAAATCTATCAAACTATTATGGGTCCCTGTTGCCTAGAAAGCATTTGTATGTGACAACAATAAAATATTAGGCAAGCTTCACTGTTGATCTACTTGACCATTCCTATGATGGCAACTCTACAAGAAATAATATTCAAGACCACATAAAACTGCACAGAGTCTAATCCATGAAAATATATTTTTTGCAGGTAATGTAGGACCAATTTGGCAACTAACTCTGCTTTTCTATGGAACCCAATTTGGAACTTGTACCTTACTTAAACCTATATATATATATAGTCCAAAGAAAATACCATATTTTTATATAAAGTAGAATGAAAAATACATGATTAAGCACAGTACATAGTGTCTGGACAGCATACTGTATCCAGTACAGTAGGAGAGGAAAAAAACTTCCAATACAAAAATAGATATTTCCAGCTAAATAGCCACAAGTATTCATATTAACTATTTGCCAATTACATAGAGCTTCCAAAAATATAAGTACCTAAAGGTACCAAAAAGTCCAGCATTGTTCAATATAGCAGCGCTTAGACAACCTTCTATGCCAGAATAAAACATCAAAAAGAGCTTTGAAAAATAAAGTACTCCCACAGCATCATAACAAAAGGTTAAGAAATTATAATTCCCAAGTGCATTCTGTTGAGTTTCAGTGCACCTTGGCAAGTGGTCCCCTTGTGGTTTTGGGTCTCTGACCACAAGTGGGAAATACATTGGGACTATGTACCTTGTACTTTGACTATGCTTAAGTAAAAAAGTTGAATTTTTGTTACTTAAGGAAAAGGTGACTAATTACTCATTAAGTGGGTGAATGAGGGGACATAAAGTGAACTTAGGGAACTTAACCCAAAGTGGGTTTGTGAGTGATATTATTATGGGATGATCTCAACCTTTGATTAGAGATGGCATGGGAAGATCCTAGCCATTCGAATCTTAGGTTTCCTTATGGAGGTTCAAGGAGGGCACATGGGGCCTAAGGAGGCTCATTCACTCTTATGTTCATTTGGAGAGTTTGAGAGGGAGCATGAGGATGAGGTTGGAAGCATTGGTTGAGGGATGCTTGGACGCCTCCATCCATGGAGGAGCTATGGAGGCTGGACCCTTACTTATTTGTGGTGATCATCTTTGCTTGGAGGAGGGTGCACACCTAGCATGCACTAGCTAGACTTGGGCGATTGCTGATTTGTTTGTCTCATTGGACTCTGGAGAGGTAGCACACAAGAGCTTCTTGTGGTGCACGAGATTCTTCTTCGGAGCAACAAAGATCAAGGGCGCATCACTTGAGCGAGTTTGGCAACAAGGGAAGAGGGTGCACCAAGCTTGGGTGCATATCATCTTGGTTCCTTTGGAAAGACTCGAGAGGAGCTTGCTATGTATACAAGTTCCATTGTTCTAGTTTACTTGTTGTACTCTATGCTTTATACATCACTTATATATACTTCCATTCGAAACTGGTTTTTCCCGGGGGGGTTTTATCCAGGGTCATGTTGACCAAAAACACTTGTGTTCATTTCATGCATGCTTAGAGTGTAGATCAACTTGATAGTGTTGTAAAGATCTAGAGGAGTGTTAATTGTTTTGAGCTATATTGCATGTGCTAACCATTGGTTCAAAAACACTTGCAAGGCCACCTCAAAGAACACTTAACCAATCAAATTTATCAGCAGAAAAGTTGCATAACTGTTTGCTGTCCTAAAACAGCAGCAAATGACAGTTTGGAGATTGAAACTTAGAGCTAAATTCTGGTCAAAGACAGACCAAATTTGGCAGCATCATAGTACCTCAGCTTTCTTCATGGTATTAGAGCCTTGTTGGCGAACACTTGTTGATTTCTAGAGCATTTTGTGGACAGCTTCTTGACAGCTTGTTGGCAGATTTTTTGGGACAGCTAGTTGACAGTTTTGTTGGACAGCTTGTTGGCTGATTTGTTGGACAGCTTGTAGGACTGTTGTGGACCTAGTAGACAACCTGTTTTCACACCTGTGTTGACAGGGGTGAGGCTGATTTGGGCAACCTCTTTTCACACCTGTTTTGTTAGGAGTGAGGTTGTAGTTTGACTGCCTCTTTTCACATCTGTGTTGACAGGAGTGAGACAGTGCTCTTTTGCAGTTGTAGCATCAATATGGGTTCAGTGGTCAGATATGTCAGTATCCTAGATGCGGACAGAGGATAGGCTAGCCAGAGCTAGCAACTGGTTTCCTTGGAAGACCAGGATCATTTTCGTCTTGGAGGATCTTGAACTATGGGATATGTTGCCGTCCTAATACACACTTGGGGTAATGTGGAAGAAACCTTCAATCCACTTGGTGTGTCCTTGGGGGCAAGTCTCGAGTCAAGGTGCTGTCACCTGATCCTCAACTCCTCCGTCTAGGCAACTCCTAGCGAAGCCAAGGGGGGTAGTCCCTATAAAAATAAATCTAAGGATTTTCTAAACTAAGAAAGAAAATACACTTAATCTAGGAGTTTATTGCTTGAAACAAAATCAGATCATTTAACACTTAGCATTTATCATCATCATAAAACACTTTGCTCATAAGACATTCATAATTTAAAGGATACAATATCTGCAAGACTTAAGAGCACAAAAGAAAGTTAGACAAGATGCATAAGTCTAACTGCTCACATAAGATAAATAAATGTACTTTTTAACTAGTGCCTTAAAAGGAGTCATGGGCAGTGTAGATCGAAGATTTTATTAAGGTAAATTTTGTATTTAATTAGTGAAGAGTGTTTGGCCCCTTTGGAGGCTAGCTCTTTGCTTGGACTTGCTGAGTGTTTACTGAAACCCAATGGTCTCACCAGTAAACTTACCAAAAGCGTTGGATGTACATCACAGTAAACCGTCTTACTTCGCAGGTCACTTTTAGGCCTTTTCCTCCCAATGAACTAACAACTTCAGAGATTGCCCTATTAAGCTAGCAAGGTTCAATTACTTGAATAAAGCTTGAAAAAAATAAATCACACCCTGCTTTGTAAATAAAGTACTTGCGCAAACATTTGAAAGTAGAGAAATGAATTTGCAACAATTAAGTTTAAGTAGCCTGCTTTGTAGTTGAGAATAAGATTTACAAGATACTTTTAGAAATTTGAAAACTGTTGCAAGGAAAGAAACTTGAAGTAGAAGACTAACTAAACATGCATGATAGATTTTAAGACTTAGTTGACATGCATGAAAATTCAGAGTGTTGTAGTGTGTTTGATGTACTTGACTTGTGTGTTTGATTACTAGATTTTAAGCATGCATCAATCACAAAAAAGAAACCAAACCCACAACACAATCCCCCTAATGGGATGAAGAAACTGGGCACAAAGGGCTCGCTTTTATTGCACTATTACAACGGAGAACCAATGTTCTCTTTGATCTTTTAGCTTCTTTAGAAAGTAAGGGATCCTTATAATTGGATCGTTTAGAGGAATACATGAAAAAGATAGAAAAAGGAAAAACTTCGTTTTGACGAAGTTAAAACCCCCTAGGGTACCCGGGAGCCTTGATTTTGCCCAAAACTGGCAGAATCTCCTCTTGGACATGTATTTGCTGCAAGAAAACAACAAGTAAACAAAGTTAGAAAATGATGAGAAAAGATTTTAAACAATAAATTTTTTTATCAAAATTTTTAGAAATTTTTTTAAGGCAAAATGCAATTTTTTTAGGCCTTTTGGGCAGTTTGCATGGACCTAACTTAGGCTCCTTTGAATGCTTCTGTTTGCTGTTTTAAAACAACAAACATAAGGCAACCAATTAGCTTGATAAAAAATTTAAAACCAAGCAATAACTTTGATCTAAATTCTAAGTGAAAAGACCAAAAAATTTGCTTAAAACTTGCCTAGATCTATTCTTTGAAATTGACAAATTAAGATTAGATCTAGAAAACAATGCATGCAGACTTTAGATGTTTAAAGCAAGAAGTTTAGAGCAGCATGCAATCAAAGAAAAAGATAAGGGAAAGAAGTTTATTGGTTTTCGGAGTTTCCGCTTGAGCCTGAAACTTTTTGGGCTATGGGGTTCTCTTGATGTGAAGAAGAGGGAGCTCGATCTTTGAATCTCTTGGACGATGACGATGGAAACAACCACCTGTCGACCCTCCAAGCTTGAGGAACCTGCAACTATACATTTCAATCCTGCAACAAAATTGTTAAAGAGCTTCTCTACACAACACAACTCACACACGTATGTTAATTTAACTGAAAATAAAGCATGCTGTGTAAAGTCTATGAAATAAAGAAGCAATAAGATAAATCAAGCTAGATTAATCTTACCCTATTATATGATAACATACCTTCAAGGCTTTACCAGTTAATTACAAAACTGAAATGTAAAAATACATGTTACGTCATGAGAAAAATTGCATTGAGATCAAAGCATCCACACATTTGAGTCCACACCAAAATAGCTCCAAAGTCTTTATTATTCCAAAATGATTACAACAGTATTACAATAGCTTGCCCAAGACTGAACTCTTTTGGGAGAGGTCGACCCTTTCTTAAATAGATATGGGAGGTGACAACTCCTATGTAGACATGTGCTAGGGCTAGGTTTAGGGTTTAGGAAGTGCGTGGGTGATGAGGAGTTGCACATGAGTAGAAGAGTAGATACGTGGGAGTGAAGGGAGTGAATGTGGAGTGGAGGCGAGTGAAGGAGAGTGATGTGGAGTGGTGGGTGAGTTATGTGAGGTGAGAGTGGGAGTGAGGGGGAGTGAAGGGTCAGTTTAGGAATGCGTGGGCCATTGGGAAATGCGCCATGCTTTAGGAATGTGTGGGCCATTGGGAAATGCGCCATGCTTTAGGAATGTGCCACCTAGGAAAGTGGGGTCGAGTTTCCACATTGGGATCTCCCCCAAGACCATGTCATCTCAGTTAAGTCGACCTCCCCTTTAGCTAACTCGGCTTAGGCCTCCAGTCAACTGGGGACATGAAAAAACATGTCTTAAACATGTTCCCCAGTTCTCCTAAAATTTAGGAGATTAATTTAATTACCTTTTTTTTCGTATTTTTCGAGTAATTTTGATTTTTTAGTGTTAATAATCACTTTTTTTTGTCTCGAAAGATGGGAAATAGGGGTTTACATGATATTCTGGACTGGAAAACGACTGTAAATATGGCCTCTAACAATGTTTGATACCATATTTTTTACATTTATTGACTCAGAATTAATAAATTCCATTTTTGCAGAAATTTAATTAATTCACTGAAAACTTAAATAAAACCTATCAAACCTAGCTGCAATTTCCAAATGACTCAATCAATATGTCCTAATATGAGCTTATATACATTTAGATACTAGACATTGGATTTTCCATGCAAAGACCTGCCCGCCAGTACATACTTCGGCTTTGGAGCTAGTCTTCTGAATGAAAAAACTTAGAAATTATTTAATCGCTCACTAAGGTAAGCAAAAAAAATAAATAACAAGTAGAAAAAAACACTCCAAAGTATGTGCTCACTCCTAGTCTTGGGTGGCCAATAACCTTTTACATTATCTCATACTTAGGACATTTGTTACAATGGTGGAAATGCGGAAAAAAGAGGTCTTTTGCAAGACCCGCTGAACTTTGGATTCTGTAAATATGAGCACTGATTGCTCATTCCTTGGCGGCTCTTCAAGAAATCCAGCTTGTGCAAACTGGTGGATAACAAGATATAGTTCAAGCTCCCATGATGATTCCTCCTGCACCTACTCCAACACCATTGTTGGATGCAGATTTCAGGAAGAAGAACACCAAGGCGAAGAGGACTATTTGTGATGCAGTGAGGGATCACATCATACCCCACTTGACTGGTAAAGACTATGCATTTGAGATATTGGCATCATTGTGCAAGCTTTACCAGAGTCCCAACCAGAACCGGAAGATGGTTTTGTAGGACAAACTCAGGAGCATTCAGATGCTCAAGACAGAGTCGGTCACTTCATACCTTGGCAGATTCACTCTGAGTCGAGATGAGTTAGCAACAATCGAAGAGATTGTGGATCCAGACTTTATGGTGAGGACAACTTTAAACAACTTTACCAAATCTTGGGGTTCATTTGTACAAGGCATTGTAGCTAGGGAGGTCATGCCTGCTTGGGAGAGACTTTGGGACGACTTCGTACAGGAGGAGTTGAGATGCAGCTCTGGGTCTTCAGGACAACAACGAATATCTCAGGGTGATGAGGATCTTGCTCTTTGGACAAAGCACAAGAAGGTCGACAAGGGTGCACGACAGGATCCCAAGATGGGGGCCAAGCCACAAGGAGAGAGTGGCAGTGGGCAAAAGAGGGATATGAGCAAAGTGAAGTGCTTTGCTTGTCAGAGGTTGGGGCACTATGCTCGGCAGTGTCCCAACAGGAAGAAGCCGGGTGGTACAACAACTACAATAGATGAGACAAAGTTGCAGGCATAGTTTGAGAGAGAGTGCCTTCCTTATTTGTTGCACGACAATTGAGACGACACCTAGCATTTGGTACATAGACAGCGGGGCTTCGAGCCACATGACTGGTTTTAGAGAGCATTTCACTAACCTCAGAGATATAGAGGTCAGGATGGAGATTGCTCTTGGTGATGATTCCATAGTCGGAGTTGCTAGGCGTGGCACAATTACTTTTTAGAGGGAGAGTATGCCGCCTCTTTCATTCAGGGATGTTCTCTACGTCCATGTGTTGAAGAAGAATATGATATCAGTTTCCACCCTCCAGGATAGGGGTCTTAAGGTGTCCTTCAGAGGGACATAGGTCCTCATACATCCTAAGGGGTCTCGTCTCACCTTAGGGCAGGTGATTAGAGTGAGGGATGGGAAACTATAAAGATTGCTTTTTCAACCCTTGCATGCTTTGGCAGCAAGTAGCGACAACAACAACCAGTTGTGTGAGTTGTGGCATTGGAGGATGACTCACCTTCATCATGGGGCTCTTGGAGGGCTGAGAGAGGTTGTGATAGGAGTAGCCATAGTTCAACTCAGAGCATCGGGATGTATGCAGATGGTGTGCTCTTGGTAAGTTTACCAAGGCTGCCTTTCCCAGTAGTGACAACAGGTTAGCTGGGGTACTGGATTTAATACACATAGATGTGTGTGGGCCCATGTCTCGGGCATCTTTGAGTGGTTGTGAGTACTATCTCACATTCATAAATGACCACTCAAGGAAGACCTGGATCTATTTCCTGAAGGTCAAGAGTGAGGTCTTCAAGAGGTTCCAAGAGTTCAAAGATCTTGTGGAGAATCGGACAGGAAAGAGGATCAAGGTCTTGCAGTTAGAGAACGGAGGTGAGTATGCCTCCAGGGAGTTTGTAGACTTCTGTACCCATGCAGGGATCATAAGACAGATGATTGTGCCTTACAACCCCCAACAGAACGGGGTTGCCGAGAGGAAGAACATGACGATTATAGGTGCAACAAGATGTATGCTGCATGATCAGAGTTTGCCTCTATACCTTTGGGTTGAGGTGAGTGATGCTGCAGTTTATTTGCAGAACATGAGTCCCCACAGGATTTTGGGGAAGAAGACTCCTAAGGAGGCCTTCACTGGTAGGAGGCCCGATTTTGAGCACAACAAGATTTTTGGTTGCTTGACTTACTCTCATGTCCCCTCTGAGAGGAGGACAAAGCTAGACCCCACAACCCAACATGGGATTCTAGTTGGGTACTCAGAGGTCTCAAAGGCCTACCAGATTTACATTCCATCACAACGGAGAGTGGTGGTGAGAAGAGATGTTAGATTTGAGGAGGGTAGAGCTTTCCGGAGGTCTCTCGAGTCGAGAGTCAGTATTGAGGAGGATGCAGAGACACATATTGATGTTTTAGAGGGAGCACAGCCTCAGGGGTGACAGGGTCACCTTGCACAACTTCAAGTTCACAGTTGCAGGGGTTTTAGGTAGAGGGTGCAGAGACTTCAGGATCTTAGAGTGCTAGGATCAGATTTGAGGCAGAGACTCTTGGGCTCGAAGATATTACTTCTCCATTGGTTACTTCAGGGAAGAGGAAACCGAGATGGTTTCAACAGACCCTAAAGGAAGCCAAGGACAATGTAGGAGAACCCAAGAGACAATTCAGAGAGAGCAGAGCACCAGAGAGGCTTGGGTCCTACTTGGTGATGGTGACGAGCATCATAGATGCAGAGCCACAAACATTTGCGTAGGTAGTTGATCAACAGGTTTGGTGAGAGGCCATGCTGGAGGAGTATGACTACATTATGCGCAATGATGTTTGGGAGGTGGTTTCGAGGCCAGAGGGGAAGTCAGTTGTGACTTCTAGATGGTTGTACAAGACCAAGTATGCCGCAGATGGAAGCATAGAGAAACACAAGGCCCTGTTTGTGGTGCGTGGATTCTCTCAGGTAGAGGGTGTTGATTATGGTGAGACATTTGCACCAGTTGCGAGATACACTTCCATTAGGAGTATTATTGCCATAGCGACAAAGATGGGTTGGAGGATACATTAGATGGATGTAAAGACCGCATTTCTCAATGGCTTTATTGAGGAGGAGGTGTACATTAAGCAACCACATGGGTTCGAGGTGAGTGAGAGAGAGTCTCACGTGTGCCTTCTTAGAAAGGAACTGTATGGTATGAAGCAAGCTCCCAGAGCTTGGTATTCACGCATTGACTCATATTTGCTTCAGATGGGATTTGAGAAGAGCGATGTTGATCCTAACCTCTATTACATCATTAGAGGTGAGGACACACTCATTCTCATTTTATATGTGGATGACTTGTTCATCACGAGAGCGGAGCATCTCATAGCTGAGTGCAAGCTATGAGATAACAAAAGGTTAAGAAATTATAATTCCCAAGTACTGCGACAACATCACAACAGAAGGTTAAGAAATTATAATTCCCAAATGCATTCAGTAGTGGATCCCTCTCCAAATTCCTTTATGGGAAGTAGACCAGGAGTCCGATCCAAACCCTCCTTGGAGAGTGTATCAACAGTCATGTTCAATTCTCTGTAAATGTGTGTAAATGAAATTTTTGTGAACTGTAGTGAGGCTGCTTTGACTTGTGCTGCAAGAGTTTGAAGTGTGATGTCAAGTATGGATTGATCACAGTTGATCCATTTGACAGCCTGTTAATCCCCAGATTCGCTCCTTTGCAAACTGGAGGGTTAAGAGCCAACTTAGTTCATCAGGATGGCATTCAGAGTTTGATTCCAGATTTAGCTTTCATGGGTTAGAGGTTGGTTTACACATGGTTTTAGGTACATGATGGTTCAGTGATATGGTCCTGGTCCAAAGTTGGTTTCCAGTGATATTATATAGGTTTTTCATCAGATTGGAGGGGATTGCTATTTTTAGCAGTTCTCCTAATTTTTAGGAGGCAGACTTCGGAGGTCCACATGGCAGTATTGATTACATATTTAGAGTTCTGGTGAGCTCAACATTCCAATGAGCTTTTTCTAGATTACATGCATGATACTTCTTCAGCAGCTCCAGTTTAGAGGTTTTCATGTCAAATATGAGCACATATTTGGATTCCTTGTAGAAAACTGAGTCCAATGAGCCTAATTTCATTGACATGCAAGCATTTTCTATTTTTAGCAGTATGCCATGTAGGGTGCCATGTGGCATCCATACATAAGTGTCACTTGGTAGCTCTAGGGTGTGACATGCGAAAGTCTAAAATGTGACATGTGGAATTTTCTTGGAGTGACAAATGGAAAGGACTAAGGCACATGCATGGACTTAGGACAGATGTGGCACATGGTGGAGATTACGAGGTGCACTAGTTGAGTTAACTGGGGTGCATGGCATCTTCACTCCACATGGACAGGGCACATAGATCAAATAGAGAGATAGGGCGGATTCATGAGTTGACTGGTGTGAACTAAGGCACATGCATGGAGTTAGGAGTGAGTTAGCGCATGGAGGATTTTACGAGGAAAATCAGTTGAGTTAACTAAGGCGCATGACCTCTTCACCCTTGTCCATCATTCAATCAAACAAGGCGCATGAGGAGGGATTTTCACTCTCACTCATTAATGCACATGAGTTAGGAAAGACCTCTTGCATGCCAAGGTGCACTAGGGGAGATTGATCATTAAAAGGAGGAGGTTGCTTCAAAGTGGTGGTTGGATTTTTTCATTTGGCAGCAATCTCTCTCTCTCTCTCTCTCTCTCTTTCTTCTATCTTCTTCTTCGATTCTAGCTTCTACTCTTTGTGCAGGGATCAACATGGGATCAGTTCTGTATCCGTCTCTATGGTGTATTCAACCTCTTGGCCTATGCGGAATATGACTTGACTATGCTTATTTTTGGCTCTTAAAGTTTGTTGGTGCTTTTGATTTTCTCTATACATGTTTAGTTTCTTATGTAGCCTAGTATTTTGGTAGCATTTACCACTTATCAACACTTTCTTTTTTCTTTCTTTCCATTAATTTTATACTAACACTGAGGGAAAATTCCACCTTAAAATTCATTATTGTTCTCACACATTTTTGGCTTCTTATTGTTCTCACTCCATTGGATGCTCACCATTGACGTGCCACACGTTTGGCATGAAGTCATGCATATGGAGATTGTTACTTCTTGACGCCATTACTTGCATGCATGTTTGATTACTCCCTCTTGGACCACACATGGGAGGTTGTTTGAGGCATTTGAGGACTCCTAGGAGGTGGTT
>ML782463.1:202895-216893 GCA_009831015.1 Picea engelmannii | reverse complement strand
AGTGTCCTCACCACTGCTCTCCTCTCCATCCTCCTCCTCCTCTTCCTTCCTCCATCCTCTCCTTCCTTCCTCCTCTTTCTCCTCTCCTTCCTTCCTTCCTCGTCTCCATCCTCTCCTTCCTTCCTCCATCCTCCTCTTCCTCTTCCTCCTCTCCATCCTCCTCTTCCTCTTCCTTCCTCCTCATCTCCATCCTCCTCTTCCTTCCTCTCCATCAAGAATTTGCGTGACACGTGTCATGAAATCGGGACACCATCCAAATTCGTGTCCGTCACGAATTTAGGTCGTGTCACGTGTGAAGGACACAACCTAAATTCATGTCGGACACAAATTAGGTCGAATCCGTGTCCCCACGTGGGATTCGAGACACGAGGGGGTATTTGGACGAATCATGTTTGATAGGTAGGGACTATTGCCAGTATTGCAGATTGAAGATTTCTTCCACGTTACCCGAGGTGTGCATAAAGGCGGCAACACAAACCATGCAGGGACTATTGCCAATATTGTAGATTGACTGGGAGGCCAAATGTTGTAGGCTTCACCTAGAACTCCATCCAAAGAACCAAATCGCCAATAAGAAATATTGGAGAGTCAAGGTCGAGGGGAGAGAGGAGCAACCTTCACCTACAGCCTAAGGAGCAGCGGTTGTTCAACAACTTATTGCAGTAGAGAATGTCATCTCTAGCCATGAGAAGGACAACAAGCTCATGCCAAAGGAAACTCCTATTTAGCTCTTATCTTCCATCCTAATGCGGAGGCACCCTTTCTTGGAGATCTGTTGAAGGTTGCTTGATGTTCGTAGAGGAGGTAGGCACGTAGATGCAAAGAAGAAGAAGATCAAAGGGAGTTGAAGCTTTTGGGGACTAAAAGCTTGCAAATGGGGAGGTGTAATCTGAAATGGATCCTCTAAACAATCTCTCTTTTTAATTTTGTAATAACAAAATTTAATTTTGCAAAGTTGAGTGAATAGTCCAAAACTCCTTTTCACTTAGAAGATGAAACGAACCATTGTGAGGTTGGCTTTCCAAGGCATCCCATTAAATATGAAGGGTGTGGAGAAGGGCATTCAATAAACAAGAGAGCTGGAGAGGAAATGGAGAAGGAGAAGATGAAGGACTAGGAAAAAGAAGCCTGTTTGAGGATCGAAGGCTGTCTCTTAGCCAAGGCCATCTGCAATCTTCCCAGTGAGTAAAAATGCATTAAATCTCTGCTTGAGAATGCAGCTCACATTTGTAACCATTTCCTGAGCCTAATAAAATCCCCACAAAATGCTGGGTTTCCTGTTTGGGTTTCTAAGGTAAAAGCTTTGTTGTTATGCTGTGTGATTTATAGTTGCTGGTTAATTGCTTCATTTTGGCAGATGATTGTGTGCTTTTCTTTTTCTGTTCAATTAACAAACTAAAATGCACACCCATAACCTTGTTCCAGTTTTGTGTTTTAATTGTTGTTTGGATACTGTATAAACCACAAGAATTACTCCATAACTGTATTGAATCTCTGCTCTGCTATTAATTTATTGAATGATGGGTTTGCTGGGACATTTTGTCCGTCAAATAATGGTGGATGGACCATGGGTCTCAGTTTAGCTGCATATACAACACTTTCCAGCAGCTCTATTAATTTCTAGAACGGTTGGCTTGCTTGGGAATGCTGTGTATTTCTGTACATGGCATAACTACTCTCCTACAGCTGCCCTTTGGTTCTATTCTACCATATACTTCAACCTACAGTGCAGTTTCACCCACCCTCTGTGTTTTGTGCAAGACAACAACAACAAAATCACATTATTTACATCCACAGCCATTCCTTTTGGTGGCTCAATACATTCTCAGCGTGTGTATCTTGTTAAATTACTCAGCATCCATGTGTACGCTTAGGTAATTGTTTGATTAGGCAGAGGATTGAGTGCCTGAGTATTTTGCAGGCACATTTCAAGAGTAGAATTCACTCTCAAATGTCAATTTGAATATAGAGAGCTGTTGTTGTTTAGCAAGTTAGAAACAGAGTATATGCATGCAGCCATACATGCCCACATTGTGTGTTCTATTGACACCTACAGCTATATGTGAATGGGCTTGACTGCTGTGTAGGCACATTGATATGCAAAGTACTATTACATTTTGGCATTGCTTGTTGATGAATGCAGTTTGCAAATAGAGTTTAGTTCTGAGGAAACTCTTTTAAATAAACAAGGTTTATATTCCGCTGGCTACAGATTTTGTTAGTTGGAATTTCTAATCAAGCATTGCAGCCAGTGAACAAAAAGCAGCTGAAGAGGTACTATCTCAGCCTATTTGTAATTGTAGAGACCTCATTTAATTTTATTCTGTAGAGTATTTGTGTGGGTGAAACACAGGCCATAGGCCTACTGTTTATGGATCATAATCAAGACCTTCTTAAGGATATTAAGAATGTCAAAAGGCATCTACATGAAGTAGAAAAAATGATCTTAGGTGAAGAGATTGTTATGGCACAAGTTGTAGGTTGGGCAAAGCCCGACCCAACCACAAAAGCAAGTGCTACAACTATGGGACACTATACCCAATGTCACCTCGATGTTGGTCCTGCACTTGGGGGGTGACTAAGGTCACTCCTGGGAGGTGATCCCGGAGACCCTAGGGGGAATGAGAAGGATGAAGGGAGGTGTAAGGAGAAGTCCCCCGGAAGTTCAAGTGATGGAAGAACAGATTGGTTGAAAATGGTAAGTAAAGAGAGGTAAATGGATACCGAGTAAAGAGATAGTTGCCGGTGCACCTGTACCTGTCCGAGACACAAGAAAAGACACTTTTCCAACCAAGTATAGTAATGGATCAGCAAGTTAAGCTTGCTGTCCCTAAAATACAGCAGCATACAAGTTAGTAAATGAGCAATAGATTACATCCAAATCAGCAAGTAGAAGGTCTATATTAGTTAACAATGTCAGCAAAAAAACTAGCAACCAATGTGGACCGAAAATAGCACTTGAAAACTGAATAAAGATGGCTGTCATAAAAGTAAATTTATGCAGCAGTATATCAGCCTTATGGCTGTAGCATTCAATGAAGTACAACAACAAATCTGACCATTAAAAAGTGCCAAAAGCTAGCCCAATAGATGCACCTAGGTTAGTAGGTTAAACTAGCAAAGTTAGAGGGTTAGTCTAGGGTAAGTTTGTGAGATATTAGCAGTTAGGGTTAGAGTTTAAAGCATCCCTAATGGCTGTAGGTTAGTTTTACTACAACAATAAGAATTTGTGGGAGAAAGAGGACGCCCTAAGGGAGGAAGAATCCCCAAGGCATCAAGATCATTATCCAAAAGAGACAACTTCAAAACTCGAAATTTGTACATTTACCAAGGAAGCAATTTATTTCTCCCATGCACTAAGTGAATGACTAGTGCCTTTAAGAAAGGGTTAATGGAGTCAAGAGAATATGAAGAATCTAGATAGGCTACTTCCTTGGGGGTGTAAACCCTTTTACTCTTCAAGGCAAGCTTCTCTTAGTTAGGGTTTTAACTAGGAGGGTGTATGCAATTATACTCCTCTTAGTAAACCCTTGTGAAGCAATATTCCCTTAGCAATAAAATGGTGGAAACACAAGTAGGGGCGTATGCCCTTATACTCCTTACTTGGCTCAAGCAAATAGAACCTTTAACTTGTACAAATGATAATACAATGAAATAAATGGCACCTTCAAGCATTAAAAGGAAATAAAAGCTAGACTAACCACCAAAAAAACAATGAAGAAAGCCTTCCAAGGCTAGCGCACCATCTCCATCAACCATAACCAAGACATAGCCATAAACAAAAGTACAAGAGAGAGAACTAGCCAAAGAGAGCACAAATTTCAGTCCAAGAGGTTCTCACAATGGAGAGTTATGTTATGAAAATGAGATCTTATGATCTCTATTTATACAAAAAGTAGCTAACATAGTTTGTCCACATAATATTAGGGAAAACACAAGATTAGGGGTCAACAACCCTAATCTTGCCCCTTTGCAAAGATAATATTTAAAAATTCTCTTTAATTTCACTTTTGCACAAAGAAAACCCTAAAACAAAGGTGATGTCATCCCTTGAAGGAGGACGTTTTGGAAAATTGAGCAAGTCGTTGGAGCTGGGCTGCAAAGTAGGGCCTCCAAAGGCCATGTGGCAATCATCTAGAGCCTCTCCACCTCAAAATGCCATGTGTCATGCTCCGATTCATCATCAACCACCATATGCCCCTAAAATGTGATGTCAAGCCCCTAGGGAGTGATGTTTTGCCCCTTCTGGGCAAGTCGTTTGGCATGCAAAAGGTGGACTATGTCTATCCAGCTGTCTCCTAGGCCTCCCAAAGAATCTCTCTGTCATTTGGCATCTGGGCCTATGTCATTCATCCTGTGGGCTGCTTGCCCTCATGGAAGCCCAAGCTACGCTTGTTCTTCCAAAACTGGCCACCAACCTATACTTGCAAGACAAATGGATACGCCCTCCAAGGATCTCAAGTCAAAGCATCATGATGACTGAATCAAATCAATAAAAGAGCCATTAAAGCATGCATACCGGGACTATATCATACAAACATGTGCTTAAGAAACTAGACGTTTTTCCAAGTTTGGTTGTGGGTGGGTTGGCATGGTACTTCTTTTCAATGGATCAAAGCCCCTAAGTCTAGGAACAACCCTATCTGAGTCATGTGAATGAAATGAAATGGATGGGGGAAGTACTCAATGGGCACGGGGTTCATGATATGCAAGGGTCCATAGTATCTCATTTATGGGTGCCTTTGTGGAGGGTGTGCCACACCTTCGTCCATAATGCATTTTTTCCAAGCCCATCAATTGCCTTTTATCTTACTTTCTTTGTATTTTCTTTAAATATAGCATAGGGCGAGTTGGAGGCCACTGCCCTGGTGTGGTGACCAGAGATCGACAGTGTCACCCACAAGTACTTTCACGGAAATGAGAAGGTTGGCTCGTGATGAGACCTCCTTGAAGATCAAACACATCCTAGAGTGTGTCATTGTACCAGAAAATTGATGATAAGGTTGTGGACAATGAAGACAAATCAATAAAGGTGGAACCATATTGACATCTTCATAACTTAGGGTGGAAAATTTGACTATAGTTTTTTCTTATCTAAGGTTTTCTTCGCTGCAACTTTGTTTTCTCAAACTGAACATTCAGTTGCTTCTAGTATTTAGGAATGGGCATCCATGGAAGAAATTTAATTTGTTTTGTGGTGATTTACAGGTATGACAAAGCTGTACGGTGGTTTGAAAAGACTCTAAGTCTCGTTCCTTTACCCTTGACTGAAACTTGGGAACCTACATTGGTGAACATGGCGCATGCATTACGAAAACTGAGGTATGCCATTTTTTCTAGAAAGAGAGCATTGTGAATTTATTTTAGCTTAGAGAATATTTAATCAATATATACTTATTTTATTCCTTCCATGTGTAAATGATGAGGCCACCTTAAAATATCTTCCAGATCCTCAAATTGTTGCATGAAGACCTTGGTCTTTGGTCGAGAATAATCAGTTCAAAACATCACATCCTTCTTCACATAGAATTCATGAGTTGCACCAGAATTGTAGTATCATTGTTGGATCTTTAGGTCTTCTGTTTAAATACTTGAGAACAGTTCTTACTGCTTTCACTTTAAGAAAACAGTACTCTAGGAATAGACACTCATTTTGTGACATCTAATTCAATGCGTCTTAAAGGGTAAATCCTCTACACCTTTTCTTGAATGCATTTGCAGAGGATTTTCAGGGTTTTCACAGCCACAGGATCTGATTAAGCCTTTCCTTTCTTTACTTGCAACGATCTCACTAATTTAGTTCGGGTAGGTTTTGTGTTTCTTTTGCCTACTTTAATACCATTATTAGAAATTGGCCATATGATTCTACTGAAAGGTTTTGAGGACCTATGAACTTTTTCTTGTTTTTGTCATAAAAGTGGCTTCTCTCCTTAAACTGTACTTATAGTTTTGGCAGAGACAATCATATACTCATCACGAGGTGTAATTTATGTTCAACTTTCTGCTTCTTTGTACACTTTTTTACTAAAATTCTTTTCTTTTTTAAGGTTCAAAATGCAGTGTACACTGTGCAAAAGCAGAGATATTTTCTATTTTTCTTTTACCTCGTTGATATGCTTGGCTTCCTTAATTTCTCTTTGTGGTTAGTATGCTAACATAGAGTCTGTTAGCCCCATGGTACAATTGTAACCTTCTATTTAATCCACGTAATTTTGTAATTGTATCAGTGTGTTTCGTTATTTAATTATTTATGTAATATATTTGATCTATCATCTGATCAGCCTATCAAAATATCACTTGTTATGACCCTTCCATGCATTTGTACAAGGCCTTCCATATCAGCCAGCTTAACTTTTGGAAGCTAGAGTTCATATAATTTTGAAGTAACTAGAACTCTCTATATACATTAATCCATGATATATACAAATCAAACATGTTTGCGTCTGACGAAATTATTTGGTGAAATGTTCTTGAATATAGTCTAATCAATGAATTGCAAGGAAAAAATTTAACACACAATCTCTACTTTCTGCGATCGATAAATAATGTTGATTTGACCACGCTTAGTTAAATTTCTCTAGAACTGCCAGTTATATGTGACAGAATTCATCTTATGAACACAACTATCCCTTTCTTTACTCTATTCACTTGAACTTACATTTTTTGTTATCAGACGTTACCCTCAAGCAATCAAATCATATGAGAAAGCATTGGACCTTTCTTCAAGGAATGTAAGCACATATGCAGGTCTTGGATACACTTACCATTTGCAGGTATTCATTTCAACTCATCTGCATTAAATTTACTTTTTAATGTAATGACAGAAAAAATGATGCTATCCAATTTTAATGTAAATGTGAATTTCGTGTTGCTAGAAGTTGATTGTTAACTAAGATGTATCTTTCTTGTTTTCTTGTAAAACTCGGACAAGTATCTAGAATAATTCTTACTGTTTAAGCCACATTTTGTGGTGCTGAAAGGGCTTCTGATTTGGTCTTTTATATCCAACTCTTCACCATGTGGATTTGTATGATATAATTGAAAAGATGGATGTGATAATAAAATTTCAAGTTGTGGTACTCATTAATTTATTTAGTGTGTATTCTGCACATAGTGAATTGCGGTGCACCAAATATTAGAATCACTTTAAACAATGTTTACATTTCTGACTTTTAAATGTGATATAGGTTTAACTTCAATTTCTTCATGTTTTAAAATGGGTCACATGCTCGAGGGATGGAGATGTGTCTCATGAAAGGTTGCTAGAGCGCGGAGTGGAGCGGGAGTGTCATTTTCCAAAAATCCTCGGGAGCAGAGCGTCTGTTATATATATATATATATTATATTGCATTTATATTAAAAGAAACATGCAGAATGCCAAATTAGTTGCAGAATATATGAAAACCTGCATATTTGTACATCAATGAAAATAGAAATGGCATCCATAGTACACCAATAATTAATTATTTATATAGCATATATATATTATATTGCATTTATATTAAAAGAAACATTCAGAATGCCAAATTAGTTGCAGAATATATGAAAACCTGCATATTTGTATATTAATGAAGATAGAAATGGCATCCATAGTACATCGATAATTAATCATTCAAGCATCAACCATCTAGATTCTAGCAATCACAAACAAACATACAAATTTTTAAGCCATATAATAGAAAGTAGACCATTAACTTATGGAATGAAATAGATTATCCAACAACTGTCAAGTGTCAACAATAACACGACCAAATAGTTATGCTTATAAAATAGGCCATCTGCACACCAAAGTATGAAGATCGAAAGGTTCAAAACAATAAATTGAGCTAGTTGTTAAATACTGTGAAATTTGAATCTATGTTCTATGATGTATAAAGTAGTGAAAAAGGAGAAACAAGTATTCTAAGATCTATGATTCTATCTACTATTCCTTCCTCTTTTCAACACCATGACTGCTGCATGGGCCTCCACATGGTGGTAGTGGAGCTAGAGCAGGACAAAACTGTGCAAAAGCAGAGATGTAGGTGGCCGTGTAACTGAAGATGAAGCCCCTAGTGTTGTAGTTGTAGTCTTGGACACGAGGACCAAGGTAGTGGATGGGGGTGGCATCTCTACACGATCATCGTCATCCATAAGAGCATTGTCCAATTGCTCTAAAACCAATACTCCATCCTCCAAATTATCCTCCTTTGGATTGTTGTCCCAACTCTTCATGTTTTTATCTATCTTTGCCTCCTAATAGTAATATTACAACAATTGCAAGTTGTAATGAACATAAACCAAGATCTCTAACTGGTTTACATTCGACCTGTTTCTTTTGACGCTATGGATGAAACTGTAGGTGCTCTAACACCTCTCTATAGAAGAAGTGTTCACCACCTGTGAAAGCACCCGTGTTGCCAAATGCCGCAGCTGAGCGACAACACCACCACGCATGTTCCACCACTCAAGAGAGGTTACCTCGAACTCTAGTCGCATGGTTGGTCCCTGTTATCCACTGAGTTGCACTAGCTGGACTTGGAGTTGAGTTCGCTGTAATGTCTCTTTCCGAGTAGGAGCTCCATAGAGAAAGGCTTAGTAGTCTAAACATCCCCTTTTAGACTATAACCAGGAAGAAATAGGGGAAAAGGGTCATTTGATGTCATTTCACTAGGGAATGTTATATTTCGAAAGTGACATTAAGTGAAAAGTGGGAAAAAGCCAAATATAGAGGTCGCTTAAGTGAAAGAGGCTAAATATAGAGGTCGCTTAAGTGAAAGAGGCTAAATATAGAGGTCAACGAAGAATTAGGGGTTGAGAGAGTATATGAGGGAGAAAAGCGATCTAATTGATCATTATGATGGATTATGATTTGAGAATTGATCTTGTTATAGCGCAAGTTGTAGGTTGGGAAAAGCCTGCCCCAACCATAAAGCAAGTGTTACAACTTAGGAATCCTACACCCAATGTCACCTCGATGTAGGCCCTGCACTTCAAGGGTGACTAGGTCACTCTAGGGAGGCGATTCCGGTGACCCTAGGGGGATTGAGATGGAGATGGAGATGAAAGGAAGTGAAGCCCCTAGAGGTCAAGTCTAAGTGGGATGAAAGGTGGGAAGAGATGCCTTGTAAGTCGAGTAATTGTTGTCCCACAGGTATAGTACTTCTCCGGATGATTGTACCTTCCCGAGACACAAGGAAATCCAACTTGCAATGATAATGTAGTATGGATCAGCAAGTTAAGCTTGATGTCCCTAATTTGCATCAGTAGAGGACAGTTTATATCAGCAAATAAAATATCTAAATCAACATACAAAGATCTAAACTAGTTAAGTAAATCGGCATGAAGATTAACAATGAATATGAAGAGAAACGAGGTACTATCAGGCTGCCAAAACAGGTCTGTCCTTGACCTGAAATTTGGCTCTAAGTTTGAACTTCCAAAACTGCCCTTTGCTGTCTTTTAGGACAGCAAATAGTCAAGTAACTTTCTGCTGAAAATTTGTGGTTAAGTGTCCTTTTGAGGTGCCCTTGCAAGTGTTTTATTATCCCAATGTTAGCACATGCAATATACTCAAAACAAATAACACTACCTCTAGATGTTTACAACTCTAAATGCTGATTTTACACTTTTAAGCATGCATGAAATTGACACATGTTTTTGGTCAACATGACCCTGGAAAAACCCCCCATGTGGAAAACCAATTTGGAGTAGATGTATATAGAAGGCCTCAAAGCAAAATGTACAACACGGAAAACATAAACAAGTGAACCTGTTACAATAGCAATCCTTCTCGGAAGCCTTGGAGTCCCTTGAAGATCTCCCTGTTAGCCTCTTGAAGCAAGGCACCCTTTACCTTGGTGCGCCCCTCTTGCTTTGCTAGCCTTTGGTCCTCTTCCCTTGTGCCTTTGCCCACTTGATCCTTTGTGAAACCCTTGCCCTCTTGCCTTGGAATGAGCACCCTCTACATAAGTGCACCCTCCTCCTTGGCTTGGTGCGCACCTCTCCTTAGTGCGCCCCTCCTCTAGCAAGAATCAAAACAATAGAAGGATGCGCCCTTAGCCTCTAACTAGGACTCCCTTCAAGTAGTGTGCCCCTACTCCTCCATGAATCCTCTCATAGATAAGGTGCGCCCTCCATGAAGCAATGCACCTCTCCTCCTCCAAGTGCGCCCTCAACCTTGGAATGCGCCCAAGCTCATATGAGTGCCTCCTCCTCCATGGAAGCACCTTCCTCCAAGCTATGCACCTTCCCACACCTCAAATAGCAAACCCTCAATCTTGTGTGCCCTCCTCTCCTCAAGAAATGCGCCCAAGTGCTCTCCTCCTTCTCCTCTCCTCTCAAGTGAAGAATGAATCTCATATTTGCCCTATTATCTCCTTTAGCCTCCCTTTGGCCAAACCCTAAAAGATCAATGGCCTAGATCCAATCTAGCCAAGTCTAATCAATGGGTGAAATCTAATCCAAAAATCTCACTTAGGAAACCCACTTTCCTTAGTTTTCTTTATGCCCTTTAACTCACCCACAAAGTGAATTAAATGTCACTTTAATGTCACTTTTGACTTAAATCTCCTAAGTCAAAGTGAAATTAGAATCATAAAGTAAATTAATGAGGGTAATAATCTCCCCCTTTGTGTTTAGAGATTCACAAACACAAGGGGACCACTTTCCAAGGTACCCAAATCTCAACAGAATATAGGATGAAAATGGCACTTAAGAAGCAAGAGAAGATGGCTGTTGTAAACATGTATTTTCTGCAGAGAATTGCAGCCTTATGGCTGTAGCATTCAATGGCATGTAGCAGTAAAATCAGCCATGGAGAAGTGCCAAGAACCAACCCAAAAGATGCGCCCTAGTTAGTAGAGTAAGTGAGCAAAATTTAGGAGTTAGTCTAGGGTTAGTTTAGGAGTTATGAGAGTGTTAGTAGCTAGGGTTATGAAGCCCTAATGGCTGTAGGTTAAAGTTTGTAACAACAATTAGAGTAGTGGGAGAGAGAGGATGCCCTAGTGGGGGAAGACTCCTCTCAATGAGACAAATCAACTTCAAGCAAGAAACCTTTCAAAAGATAAAAAATTTTGTTTCCCAAGGCAATGATTTTATATCTCCTATGCAAAAAAGTATGACTAATACCTTTACTATTGGGTTAATGGAGTCAAATAAACAAGAGTTAGAGAAGCTACCTCCTTGGGGGTGTAAGCCCTTTTACTTCCCAAGGCAAGTTTCTCTAGCTAGGGTTTAAGCTAAGAGGGTGTATGCCCATATACTTCTCTTAGCAAACCCTTGTATAATCAATGAGTTGAAACATAAAATGATGAAGACTATGGTGCGGGTGTATGCCCTTATACTTCCCACCTAGCTCCTAGCATAACAATACTTGACTTGAAAAAATGATAGCATAATAGTAAAAGACCATACCAAGATCAAGAGAAATGCTAAGATAATCCACCATAAGAGCTAGAAAACATCATCCAAGGCTACCTAGTGCCATCAACCATCAACCATTCATCAATGTAGCCATAAACAAGTGCACAAGAGATAAAAAGAGCCAAGTATAGCGAAAATTTCAGACCAATTCCTCTCACAATGAGGGAGAGTTATGTTAAAATGAGATCTTATTATCTCTTATTTATACAAATGTCACCAAGGTGACTTATCCACAAATTAAGGGGTAAAACACAAGATTAGGGGTCAACAACCCTAATCTTGCCCCCTTTTACAAAGTAATTCATTTAAAATTCACTTTTGCACATAAGAAAACCCTAATTTTAGAAGGACGTCTCCCCTTTAGGGCTTTATGGGACGTTTTTCCACTTTGAGAAAGTTGTTGGTGTTGGAGAAGCATGGGTAGGCCTCCAAAGGCCACATGTCAAGCATCTAAGGACTGTCATCATGGTGAAGACCCTCTTCTCCTCAAAACGTCCATGTGTCAACTGAGTGGCACCTCACCACCATGCCCTAACCCCCCAAGCATGACGTCAAGCTCAAAAATATGACGTTTTCCCCCTCTAGGGCAAATCATTTGGCAAGTGAGGGTTGGTCTATGTCATCAGAGTCATCATCATGGCCTTCCAAGTCTGATCTCTCTCATTCGACATGCTGGCCCTTGGCATCCAACCTGTGGGCTTGTAGCCCCATGGAAGCCCAAGCTAGGCTTGTTCTCCCAAAACTGTCCACCAACTAGGTCCTGCAAAGACAAATGAACACGCCCTCCAAGGATCTCAATTATAACATCATGATAAGTGAATCCAATCAATAAATAAGCCATATAAGCATGTGCATCAAAGATCACTATATCAAATAATTAATTGCCCAAAGACACTATGCGACTTGTCAAGCTTGAATATGGAAGGGTTGATGAGGTGTCTATTCGGTAGATCTTGCCCTAGGTCAAGGAGAGCTTCTAAGAGATCCCTCTCTAAGCCATGTAAAGTGGATGAAGTGGTTGGGGTCAACACTCAATGGGCATAGGGCTCATGACATACAAGGGGTCGTAGTGTCTCATTCATGGGTGCCTTTATAGAGGGTGTGTGGTACCTTCGTTCGCAATGCAGTTTTTCCAAGCCCATCAATTGCCTTTTATCTTTCTTTCTTTTCTTTTCTTTCAAATATAGCATAAGGAGAGGTTGAAGGTCACTACCCTGGTGTGGTGACCGGATGATGGCAATGTCACCCACAAACACCTAGTGGAAATGAGAAGGTTGGCTCGTGATGAGACCCCCTTTCTCTTAGCCATGCAATTGAGAGCCCCATTGCCCTGGTTTGGTGAACAGATGATGACAATGTCATACCACTAGATATTCATGGACGTGATAGGTCGGCTCGTGATAAGACCTCCTATCCTTCAACTAACCTTTTAAGAATTCTTTATTATATTGTGGGTCCCCTTTACTTAAAGATAAGCGTTTATTGCTTTCTTGGGTGATCCCTGGGCGAAGCATCTGGAAGGTTTAAACAAGGCTTTTCTCTTTTACCCAACATCAACCCCTCTGGGCCTTCAACCCCTTCTTCCCATAGAATGAGGGACAACCCCTTCTTGGGTCAATACACCCTAAAATCCCAAGAGATAAGGAAATGGAAGGGAATAATGATGGAAAGTGGTAAGTATGGTCGGAAACGATACGTTGGCTAATTAAGGGAGTTCCTAGTAGCAAACCCATACCCAAGGAATACCACTTACTAGGGCACAATGTCAACCACCAAGGTAAAGGGGGGAAAAAGGCATAATGTCCAAGCATATATCATGAAATCTAGAGCAATCTAAGATACAACATAATCAAATGGCTTGAATATTGAAATGATGCTCACCATAATACTGACTTGTACCTCATGGAGCAAGGCCCACTGCCTTTCGGATGCCAGTTGATGTGGTGGATGCCGTCTGCAAAACTATGACCATCTATGGTGGTGAGTGGGTTTTCCATCTATGCAAAGGGTATTGTTGGTCATGTAGTCTCTATTATCGCACAGTTTGTAGCTAGGATAAAAGGCTATAAGATAGAAGGCCAAACTGGCATAACAGGAAGCAATTCCACCCAATGCCACTACAATGGGATGGTTCTTTCTCTTTAGGGAGGTTAGGCCCAGGGGAGACGTCCCCGGTGACCTGGGGTTTTGAAGAGGCAAAAGGCTAATAAGATAAAGATAAGGTTTTCCCGCTTCACAAGTCACCACCCAAACAGATAGTCCGACCAAAGGCCAATTTAAGAAGTAAAACCCCCCAAAGAAGTGTACCTGCTTGGAACAAAGCAACAACAAACTTATATATGCAAGCTATTTCAATGGGTTAGTACTTTATAAGACTATTTGATAAATACATATAAGCAATTAACAATAAATGTTGACGAAGTCAATGTTTACCAATATCAATGAAAATTTATAACACTTCACCAATAAATATTGGAACAATGTAGCATTCAATGTAACCAATCAACACCTTATTCAATTAATGCCTAAACCACCATTCAATTGCTCTTAAGACAAAACGTTGCAGCACTAAAGATGTAATAACCAAGGATGACG
>ML782463.1:173290-186219 GCA_009831015.1 Picea engelmannii | reverse complement strand
CACTTAGAGGATCCTATCATCTCCGGCCCTCAATGATTACTAACTCAATAATGAAGAAGCATGAGACAATAATTACAAGCTAGAGCAAGAGATAAGTCTTCCATAAAGTATGCTTTGAGGACAAAGCATTTTTAAGGGGAAGGCAATGTTATGAACATAAATATACATAAATAGACATTCATAACATAATAATTAATTAATAAATAGTAACTATTAATAATGAAAGGACATGTCTATTGGTTAAGGGCACCCCTGCAAGGGTATATAAATGAGCCCTCATTCTCAATTGTAATCATCTTATCTTATCTTATCTATTCATATATTATTTACAGTCCTACATGGATTATTTTGTTATATTCCAAGTATTTTGGATAATTCTTGTGTGAGCGAACTTTGTTCGTCTCAGATCAGGTGACAACACCTTGACTCGAGACTTGCCCCCAAGGACACACCAAGTGGATTGAAGATTTCTTCCATGTTACCCAGGTGTGTATAAAGGCGACAAAAGTCCCAAAGGCACCATTGCTAAGGAAGTAGTGGCCTAGTTGTTTTTGGATGGTGTCACACTCCAACTCATTAGGGACCAATTTATCTAATGCTTGCATATAACTAGATTGAGCCTCTAGATCTTGGTGTGGTTTTTTCTTGGACCCACCACCAGGTGTTGGTGATGAAAACCATGATACATGATAATATTTAGGTGTAAGCACATATGCTAAGGCATATAGTGCAACATTTAGCATTTTTCATCGTTTTTCCACCTCTACATGAATATGATTATGCAAGTTAACACCTCTAGGGTGAAGAATGTCTTTAATATTCCTTAACATGCTATCCATCTGCTCATACACCTCCCCAATGATTGGCTGATCTGAATTTGCAAACCTAATCGATAAATTGGCTTGGTGAATTGCAAAACAAATTGGACATGTGACCAAAAATGTCTATGAAGAACAATCTCCTTCAGTGCATTAGCACCATCTCTATCAATGCTCAATTCATCCCATGCATCACTCATCACCATAGCACCCAAAGCTTGACTCACTTTCAATAAGAGCCTACAAGTGAGTAAATAGCTAGCAAATCTAGTTTTTGCAATCTTAAGTAACTGCAACCTAGAGTGAGTCCCATAAAAGTAGTTGACCCTTGTATGCTCGGTGACAAATTTGATGAGTTGCTTCCCTCTCTTGTACAATTCATTAATCCATAGACATTCTTTATGATTGACAATGTCATGCATCCAAAGGTTCAAGATGTGCACCAAACACCTAGACCAAAAGATGTGTGGATGAATTCGTTCAATGATTTTACCTGCTCCCTTACTGTTTACTGCATTATCAATGATTATTTGTATCACATTAGAAGGAACATCATTAATGGTTTTCAATAGGAGCTCTGAGATGTTTTGAGAAGATGCAATGATTGAGGAGTCATGCATAGCAAGAAACACTACACCAGTAGTAGAAACACCAAGAATATTTATCAAATGTTGGTTTCTAACATTTGTCCAATTGTCAGATACAATGGATGCCACAAAGTTCCCCCACTCATTTGTAAACTGTGTCAAGCTCTTTAAATTTCTGCTCTTTCCCTATCTAGTAATGCAGTTCTACCTTTCTCATAGCTGGGGCTCTTGTATCCTTTGGGGGATTCGTTGATGGCCTTAACCATTTCACGTCAATAGGGGGAGCGAATCACATTGAATGGGATACCACAAGCATAGAGAAACTGCAAACCAGTCAGTGACAAGTTAAACGTCATATAATCATAACCATGAATGAGCACATAACCAGTCATAAAATAACACATGGAGGAGGGAGGGCGGGAGAAAAACCTGCTGATAAAAATATCTGCAGTTCTTGTTTATCCATCTCTGAATGGGGCTGATATATATAGATGGAGGTTCTTTTTCTTCTAGACTGTTGTTTGCTGAAGACCGGGAAAGGATGAATATGGATCTGTAGCTTGGTTTGGAGAGAGAAAAAGATTCACATCCCCTCCTTATGCTTTCCAACTTCTTCTTGGATTCACAAATCTTTGGTTGCATGGACAACTTAGTCTTAGATAACACTCCCAAATCATCTCTTGTGATGGAAAACATCTTGGTTGGTCTGGATGGTGAGGTATCTAGAAAAGGTGAGGATGGGTGAACTTCTTTTAATGCGGTGACATGAACAGACGAGATAGAAAGGGGTAAAAGATCGCTTCCATGAAAGCTCCTATCCAAACTAACAGTCTCATCTTTTGGACACATGGGTTGTTGAGGGTCCAGATCTAAGTATTCAAAAGGAAGGGCTCCCAATTCATCAAAAGAGGGCTGAGAATCATCCTGCAAGTCACAAGGGAGAAAGCAATCCCCAGGCATATCATCTTCGTTCGTATGACCAACACCAGTAGTGGTGCATGGTAAAGGAAACATATTCATGCTATAATTATTTTTAATGTCATAAACTGGGTCACCATAAAAACAATGCTTCCATTTAGTTTCTCTGGTACATATGAAATCATCAAAATTTTTAACATCATCATCATTTTCATTCTCATATGCAGGAACAAAAGAAAAATCACTTTCCAAATCAGAAAAGGATACATCATTAGATTCAAAAACTTGAGAAGGAAAGAGATTTACCTCAATAGCTTCATCACTCGCTATGTCATGCGCAAAAGCATTAGATGATTCAAAGGTTTGAGAAAGATTATGGTTTACTACATCATATTGCTCATGTGTCATACAAGGATGGTTGGACAATTTCAACTTTATTACAAGGGATATCAAGCACCAAAGATCTGTATTCACATGGGTTTTCTTCAACAGGATCTTCATTTTGGTCACTTTCATTTTGAACTTGATCTTAAGATCATCGTCAAGGGGAAATTCTAAGGATTTACCTTGACAAGGGTTGCTTTCCTCAACAAGCCCTTTGTAGGCTAATCACAATACTTGACTTTTGACCTTTGCAACTAATATTTCCCTTCTTTGCATGAGTGTTTTAACAGAGAAGGCTCTTTTAGGGGATTCTTCACAGGTAATGGCAGGATACTTATGGATCCGGGAATCCATGGTCTCATAATGGAACGGAAAGGATTACTGTTTACATAAATTAAGGAGAGGATGAAATGGGTTCTTGGAAGGTGGAGTAGCCAGGTAAGTTGTGAGAACTCACCAAAAGGGTAAGGGGTAAGACCCTCAATGGAGTTTCCAGGCAAACCAAGGGAAAGGACTCTAGGGAAATGGCTTGCCAAAGGGGATGTCGTTAGGGGTCGAGAAAGATTCAAAATCCTCCCCGACAATGGTGCCAAAAATGTTATCACACAGATTGTAGATTGTGTAGAGTCCTTCACGGTCCCAACCAATGGAAAACAAATCGGGATCATGACCCACTGTCACCTCAGGAAGAGTCCCGGGTGACTCGTGGGGGAAATGACTTGGAAGGTCAAGGAAGCCCTAAGGGATCACGATACAAGGTTGATTTAAGGACTTGGATGAGGGAAAGGCAAGATGGGAATGGATGCCAAAGTACCCTACAAGGACAATTAGTGGATGCCTTTAGCGTGTGTATGACTCAAGCCCAATAAGACAACCCTGCCAAATAAGAACAAGTGTTTAACAAGTATAGTATCTAATTGAAAATGTGGAAAGAATGATGTATCAACCTCAAACACAAGTTGCATTAATGAGATAATGATTATACCATTTGTTCATTCAAATCCGACAATTCTAGTATGATCGCACAAGTAATGAGTTATTCTAACACTTGCCTTTAACAATGAAAATCAGATCTGAAGTAACTTATAAAGCAATGGAAATGCAAGGTTTTTAAGCCTTTTATTATCAACAAAACTTAGAAATAAGCCAATCAAATTTTAGCAATTCATCCAATAAGTCAATATTTGCCCAAGAGTGAATATTAAGTGATTTTTTTTAACGGTTATTATACTCTAACCAAATCTGATATGGTTTATAACAGCAGCAAGAATTCTTTAGATCAACAAGATAATCATCAAAATAAAACTCAAAATTTACTTAGAACACTTAACCAATGATTTCCAATAATTTTCCCCAAAAGGGGGCACACTATTCAATGATTTCTAAGTACTTTTCAAACATAAACCATATCAGATATAAGTGTATGACAGCATTAAAATCAGCAACAAAACTAAGTCCAAAGTTACTAATTAACACTTAAAACAAGTCTAGAACAATTAGTAATAAACTAGGAAAGTAAAACTAGCAAACTAATCTACCAATTGGGTTTTAAGCTAAGCTAAACTGGACTGAAATTTTCTGCATTAAATCAGCCTTATGGCTGTAGCATTCAATTAGGTACAGTAGAAAAGTAAATTATCAAAACAACAAACTAATTAGTCTAAGTGATAGATCTTTTGATTCTCTTTAATTTTGACTATTTACTTGCTACATTTGACCAAATGGAACCTAAGATCTAGTTATCAAAGGTTTTTGGAACATTTTATGAACATAAACCAAATCTGATATGTCAATTTGCAGCAGTGATATCAGCCAAGAAAACTGATTTAAAACCCACAAATTAACCTCTAAAATCAGCAAGAGTACTTAGGTAAAATTTAGAAGAAACTAGGATACAAAAAACTAGCTAAACTAGCCTATTAAGTTAAGGTTAGATGAACTACTCTGAATTGGTTTTTTCTGCAGTAAAAAACAGCCATAAGGATGATGAAGACCAAACGACCTCCATAATTAATGGATCTCCACAAAAGGTGTCGCCCAAGGCAAAAAATGCCCTCAATACTCTCAAAAATGCAAGTGGAGAAGAGTGGTGAACCTCCCAAGGCTAGTGAATGCATGGATCTAATCATCATGAAGCAAAATAAGTGGAGCGACCTTCTCTAAGTGGGAAAAATCATCATCAAAGCATATCGACCCCTGTAACATCTGTAATATCCCTGCAAAGCTGTAATAGAATGACACATGGCAAGGGCCTGTAGGACAAAATAAGACATGTGCATCTACAAGAAAACAAGCCTAATAATCATAGTAAGATAAACCAACGTAATATAAAAGCCATTAATAGTTAGTCCATCACACTCCTCTATCCTAATTGACACAAGCTAAGAAAGTTATGCTTTTTTCATAGACAAGGTCTGGGAAAATCATCAAGGAATCCCAATAGGCTAAGTCACCCTAAGGTAGAGAGGTTGGTTTCAGGAAATGAGTCTCCAAAGTCACGGATGAATAATGGGGAAAAACATAGTAGGTTAACTTCGAAGGTGTTGGAAGTTTGACACACAGGGTCCGTAGTATCTCAATCAAGGGTGCCTTTGGGAATGAGCTACGACCATTGGTTCCTGTTATCCGCGAGGCGCAAGTCCTATATTAGCCTTTTACCACATCATCGCATGGGGGAAATACCCCAGAGAATATGTAGCGCTCTGGCGATATTTTCCATGTGTGACGACGTTCTTTATTTTTTCTTTTTCTTATGATTTTTCTTGTCCGTCTCGTGTTGAAAAACACGTGCTTAACTTGCTTCCGACACCCCAGAGAATATGTAGCGCTCTGGCGATGCGTTCATAAGTGCAATGTGGACTGGACGAGTCTCTGAGCAGGTAGCCATGGTTGGCTTTTGCTAGCCACCCCTTAGGGCTTTAGTTCATAGAAAGAGGAACAGTCCCCTCCTCGATCAAAACAACCAAACACCAGAAGTAGTTGGAAGGATAGTGGGATATGAATATGGAAAGTGAAAAGTATGACACTGACTAATCCAAAAATAAGACCCAGTGTGTACCCCTGCTTCCAAAAGGCTTCCTAACTTTCCCAAGTGGCCAAGACAACCACCCAGGTATGGCCAGGGAAAAAGTATAACCAACAAGCTAATGTCTCCTGATCAAGAGGAGTGATGTGCACTAATCTAGAAATGCCTCAAATATTAAATCAATACTCACTATGGTTAGAGCCTTACCAACTTGTAGCATGTTCGTGGGATGTCCAACAAGCCCGTCCAATGTCATGGTGTCATCCGCTGCCCAAAATATGCCCAAAAATAGAGGGGTCCATGCTGGCCACCATCAAGTACTGCTCATTTGCCGACATTCCATGTCTGCAACCTGGATGCCTCTAGATACCATCTCTGATATAGTTATCCACAAAAATGGGGATAACCGGGGGCACTAACAACACCCCAATTTCACCAATGTGACAGAGCATCGTTAACACCATATTGGATTTTAGGTCAAGATTGATTATATTACATTATATGACTCCACACAATGTTGCATATGATACCCGAGAGGCTCTTGAAAGAAAATATTCAATATACACATTATTTCACAATGATTCAATAGTGTTCAAAATCCAATATATAGTGAAGTAGGAAAGGGGTCGTGACCTTTTGACCACAACCCAAATATAGTAATAATAAATAATAATAATGTTATTATTTGGGGTTACTTTGAAAGTGTTTACACCATGTTTGGGGTGCTTCATGAGCTTTTGGCTACATGGTGTATGTTCAACCCCTATATGGTATGAGATCGATTGGCGCATGGGAGATGGTTTGTGATGGATTTGAACAATTGAGATAGCTTGCTCAGTGGATGCTTGACCTCAAATGGTTGTTGGCTTGGTATTCTTCGCTTAGGCATTGGAGTTTTCTTGAGAGTTTGTTGGGTGCCCCTCAAGATGGCCACATGGAGACTCCACTTGCTTGGAGAACACCCTACTTTGGGGGAGGACCGTTGTGCATCCTAAAGGTGGGCATTAGGCCCTGGGTAGCATGGGGTTGCTTGAATTCTTGTTTGGAGGCTTAGAGTTGGATTGGGGATGCATGGGTTGCAAACGTGTTCCTATAGGGGGAAATTGACCCAATAAAGTTCATTGCTTAGAAGGATGGATGGAGTTCGTCAAGGCTTGTGATGGAGGCATGCAGACTTACCTTGTGTAGCTACATCATACTGGAGCCCTTATTGTGTATGACATCAACTTAGAGCCTTTCTCATATACCTTGGAGTGTAGCATCTCACTTGTGTTGGCCTACATGAGTTTATTGTAGGTTGCTTGTAACGGCTTGGGCCCAAATTGTATTGTTGGCCTTCCTTACCTCTCATATAAATAGGGGAAGGAGAGAGTCCTTATTCATCATTCGTTGATTCACTTGTATTCATTCTTGGGATGAGATGTGACCTAGAGGAAGTGCACACTAGTCTTCTCTCTCTCTCAGCCTTCTCTTGTACTTGATCTCTTTGTCTCTTGAGTCACTAGAGCTTCTTGGTCTTATTGGAGTATCTTGGAGCATCTTGGAGGTCTAGGAGTAGGGTTTATCCCTTGGAGATTGGAGATCAAGGCTTTGTGATGAAACCCTAGGGTACCTTTGTTGGAATATTTGACAACGAACATCAAGGTACATTTATAGATTTTTTTCTCTATGAAACAAAGAAGAAAGGAGGTGTATGTGTATTATTGACTAGTTTCCTATAGGGCAAGTCTCTAGGTAGGGGGATGTTCAACATGGATGGTTTTCTAGGTGACTTTTACTTTTGACATCAAAATGAGGGCAGCAATAGCCTGATGGAGCACCAAATAATGAATTTAGGAGCAGAAACCATTGCTGAGGAGATGCAATCGTCATTGGATAGAATAACGCCATGTAACTGGGTGGCTCATCTAGAAAATTGGTGGGCATTGCCACTAATTACCTAGGTGACCCAGTGGGTGTGTGCTGACCCATTTTTGGTCTTCACAACAACCAATTTTGAGAATTTATGAAAAATTCTCGAGTTGTAGAATTTAGATGTTTTGTATTAAGGGGGTTTAAAATGTTGTTTCATGTTGGGGGGGTGTCTATGATTGAGAACACTCAATCACTTAATGTTTAAGAGGGATTAATGTTTATGCTATATAGAAGAGCGTAGTCTATGATTGAGAACACTCAATCACTTAATGTTTAAGAGGGATTAATGTTTATGCTATATAGAAGAGCGTAGTCTAAACGTTCTACCTTTTGGCTCTTTTCCGGCGATTTTTTCTGTTTGATTTTGCCCAAAATCTGGTGAGGAATGGTTGGATCTGCAGATTTGAGTGGCTAAGGTTGTACAATCGGAGTGCCCTAGGGGTTTTTCAGCATGCTGAATGCATTTATACATTCAGAAATGAAAATTAAACAACAAAAATAGCGATTTTGTCCAGATTTACATCGCTGGATTCCGGCCAAAAAAACCAGAAGGTAGAACGTTTAGCCAACACCATATAGAAGTACTCGTGTTTTGTGATTAATGCAATGTAATATTATATGTCGATGTGACCACCTAACCAACTAGGCATGGTATAAATGTGTCACCTATGGTGAGTCAAGGTGTGTGGGATATGTACGACGCACATTAATAATAAAATCTATTTTATTTTTTCTCCACTATTATCATTCATCAATATGTGTGCCCTATTTTCCTAGTGTTTCCAAAGTCAGCCATTTTGGATACAATATCCAGGTGTCTTAGTTTTATACAGACTAGATGACCATTGGCACATACAGCACTCTACTGTTAGCATGTTGTTTTAGTAGCTAACAATTTGAACATAAAATATAAGAATTCGATTAATTCTGGCAGCTTTAGCTTGCATGTGATTCAACATTGTCCATTTTGTTGGGGGCCACAAATATGGTTGTTATGATTTGAAGCTTGTTTTTGAGTAGGATTCTTTTTGTTGTTTTTCCCATCAACATTTTGTGAAGTTTTATGTCGTCATTTTGTGTTTGCCAAGGAAAGTATCATATTGAGGTTGCCGTGATAATTATATATCACTTTTTCCCTTTTGTTCTAGTATTAAATAAAAAAGAGATCAATATTCTTGTAAAAGTCATTGCTCTAAATTATGTCTTCTTGTTTTCAGAACAAGTTTGATGAAGCAATTCATCTTTACCACAAGGTGAGTTTTCTTTATTGGCATTTGATGGTCGTTGTCAATTCCCATTGTTTTTCTTTTATTGGTTGTTGCCTTGCAAAAACATGACATATTGGTAGTGCAACAGGCATTGGCATTGAAACCTGATCATCAATTTTGCGGGGAGATGTTAAACATTGCACTTGATGATGCAATTAATTTCAAATAAGATATTGAAATTTGCAACCTCTTGTAATGTTATGTCTTGCAACGTTGTTTAGTTGTAAAAGGTAAACTGTTTTTCTAAGATTGGTATTTGCAATCCCATGATTAAGGTTGCAAAATAAATGTGACAGTAAATTTTATAAGCTTGATGGAGCATAGCTTACTCCACTACTTTTCCTCTTCTGAAAATTCTGAGCTCATTATTGAAATATGGAATTGAATCACAAATGCATGAATGTGACTGAAATTTAATTTTACAATTACAGAAGTTTGAAATCTGTTATTTGTTTTTATGCATATTTCTAATCTTCGACCAAATTTTAACTTTTGGTTGCCTAAGCACTATATGTGCATATTTTCTACATAAATACTATGTCCACTATTTGAAGCTTCCCGACATCTATTTAGTATAATAATAATAATAATAATAATAATAGTCCATTTTTAAGGTCACGGCCAAGCCGGACACCAAACTGGTGTATGAGATCCCCTTGATTGTGGGACAAGGGACCCCCTCCGCCCAGCGATTTGACTCGTAAAGTCTACGAAGGTATACATACCCTACCCCCCTCTGGATTTGAACTTGTGACCTCTTAAGAGGAAACACATGTTCTTAACCATTAGGCCCACTCATGTTGTATATAAAGAAAATATATAGCAACTTTGTCCAAGGCAAACATGATGGACATGCAATTGCCCCCAAAGGTGCAAAGGTACATTTATAGAATGGACAAACAAAAGTTTAAGATGAAAAAGAATATATACAAAGATAGGATGACGAGGATAGGGAACAGTTAATGCTCTCGAGTGGTCAAGGATTGTAACAACAATGTGCCATCTTTGATATCATTAATTTCTAGAAGTCAATTTTTTGATATCACTATTTAATGCAACATATTTTCCACTTTGATATGATTATTTAATTCAAGATCTCCTCCAATCTAGAGGTGGTGGTATGTTTGTACCTTTAAAGATGTTAAACAACTTATTTCCTCGTTAATAATTATAGTGTAAGTTAGTAATCATTTTCTCGGGGTTTTCCCATCCCAACAAGAAAAAATGTTAATTAAATTATTGGAGAAGTATGTACCAATGAACTTTGTAGAATTCAGTTTTACTAACATGGGGCAAAATGTGTCAAGACGGCAAAAAAAAAATGTGAATACTTAGTGGGAAACCGTAAAATCAAAATCAAGTGAGTACGTGTATCGTACACATGCACAGAATATGGTATGGTGATATGGTGCATAGGGGAATAACTTGTAATGTTTTCTACATATGACGCTTGTTCAACATTGAGGGGGGTTTGAATTTTGTGACATAATTTCATGTTTTCGTTGCCCCTTGTTTAAATTAAGAGGGGCTGTTGAAAACAAGGGTGTAATATTCATTTTTGGGCATGATTGGCCTTTTATTATGTTGGGTATTTATACACCCATTGTCATTTGTATTCATCACTTTTCTCCATGATGCTCCCTTGTTAGGGGTGTTGTTGAAAATGGCTGAAGCCATAAACCTTATATTGTAATCATTATTATATTTTTAGGTTTGACTAACGATGACCTTGTACATGTAGGCTCAGGGAAAACATTGTACTTCTTGAGTTGTGTATATATTTCCAACTTTCATTTGTAATTCAACATCATGTAATTATCTTTTATTCTTAATAAAGTGATTTCTCTAAGGACACCTATTAAGCGTTGTGCTCTCTTGTGCTTAGGCTTATTTATCTCTCTAACACACTTGTTCTTGGGTTTATTCTATAACATAATAATAATAATAATAATAAAATCATCATCAATAATACTAATATAATCTCCAAGTTCATACCTTGTTATATATATATATATATATATATATATATTACAAGGGATGGTGGGATTTTTTTTTCAAGTATCTATATATTACCTTTCAAAAACAAAAATTACAGTATCATTTGACATGCCAAGATTCTATTTGTGCTGAATTGCCCTATAGGGAAACCAATTTAGCCTGTCTCTCAATAATAAGATCAACATAATTAAACTATATGAACTGAATCGCCTCATAGGGAAACTGATTCAACCAAGCTTGTCATGAAAACTAAATGACCAAAATAGACTAACTTTGGAAAATCAAATTGGAAAAACTGTGCAAGGTGCCATATACAACCTAAGAGGAAGCTTCGAGAAACAAAAACAATTAACAAAACCAAACATGCGAGCTCACACATGTGCTCATGTCGTCGCTCATGCGAGCTGGTGGTCGCTTTTTTCCACGTCGCTTTTTGTCACCACCTGGATACCTGGAGCAAGGATTGCCGCTGAAGTTGTCAGAGCGCAGGTTGCTAGTTTTGGAGAGTGCAGGGAGCTGAGCAGGGTTTATCAGATATTCAATTCTTTCCCCTCGCCTGTCCATGTTTTCCAATCGAAAGTGCAGGTCGTCCACATCCTTTTTGACAACAAAAACCAGGTCGTGTAATATCACCAATGAGTCGCGAATCCTTGAGCATGAAGCACAATCCGTGTATGTATGAAGCTGGCTCGGAGACTCTTCCAAGGAAGCAGGGGGTTCTGCAAAAGGGGCAAGGACAAAGGGTTGTGGCAAGTGGACGAAGGGTTGTGGCAAGGGGAGGAAACACTCAGGTGACTGTGTCGGGGGGATCGTGGCTGGTTGCGAAGAAGAAGCCAAATCCTGGATTGGGCCAGGAGTAAAGCCCAAAGAATTACCATGGAGGTCAAATCATTCCACACGAGAAGCCCAAGGCGATGACAGTGGTTGAAGGCTATTCTGACACGGAGAGGACAGGGCAAAGGAGGAGGCCGAGGTGCTAGGCGACAAAGAAATGACAGGAGGGGGCCGGTTGGCCATACACGCTTGGTTCTGATACCTGATGAGGCCTCGTTTTGGTTTCCTGCGAAGTCGAGGCATAGCCAACAGGAGTGGAGAGGAAGGCAGTGCAACAAATGTCGGTAAGGTAGAGAAAATGAACAAGGGAGCATAGAGCCACCAGACGAGCCACCAGAGGGAGCTGCAAACCAGAGGGCTGTTCAACAAGAATTGAGGAGGCATAAAAGTCCAATCGAGTAGCAACAACATGATAAGGAAGCCAAAGTGTAGGGTCGCACAATTGCAGAGGTGACGGTTAGTGTCGTTCCTCCATCTCTCGGGCGAAAATGAAGAGAATGGCACGTTGGAGCATCGAGGCCAAATCTTGCACAAATGAATGCAACATTCAATCATCGAGGGGAATTAAAATCAGAGGGGCACGTCAGGTGCTAGTCACATGGCCAACGCAAGCCTGGAAGGCACCACCCTCTCCGTGGAGCACGTGGGACCTGTTGACACCCCATTCGGGGGGGATGGTGGGATTGTGAACCATCATTCAATCATTAATTAATATCTACATTCATAATTACATGTTTTATTTCATAATAGCACCAATTGTGCTTGTTCTAGTGGTATTAGAGTCAACGATTGGGTTGCCAACTCATTGTTGCCAGAGTCGCCTCTAGAATTCAAGGGGCTTGTTCGTTGGAACATTTAGTGACAAAACATTGGATTCATAGAGGGTAGGCCTATTCATGGCACACATGCTGTGGGTTTTTGATATGGAATGGAACAACATAGTTGTTGAACAAGCATAAAAGTTATTATGCTTGTTATCACAATTTGTACTCGTCCAAAGCCCAAGGCAAGTGGATGCAAGATTGGCGTTACAAAGGGTGACCTATCACTATCACCTTAATAAGAAACCCCTTTCTGTTTAGGAGTATATCAAAGTTATCCCAAGGAAGACGTCCCCAGTGACCTAAAGGGTTGATAAGACTAAGGTAAGGATGCAAGAAAATCCCCCTCTCATTGATCACTC